>MU227207.1:425326-475193 GCA_018584345.1 Thuja plicata
TCATTGTGTGTCGGGTTATTTGTGCATTTCTCAGATATCTTCTGGTGTATCACCGTTTAGGATATAGCTTTTCATTTTCCATGTTCTCCTTCTGTCTCTTTTCTCCACCATAAAGGAATCAGTTTCAGGTAGTATAGAGTGATTTACCAGATAGGAAGCTGGCCTAGGATCCGGAGATTCATTCCAGCCATAGTTTACCCACAAACTTGGAATGTTTCCATGTTTCTCCAAAAGGTTAAGTTCCTGCAAATTTAACAAGGCACAATTTTGGTAGACAACAGGACCCTCAAAACCTAGTATCATCTCACAAGGGTCATGATGATGAACTGACCAAGCCACTGCCAATAGCTGCCAAAAAAGGGGGTCATCATAGTACAACCTCTGGCGAATGTACAGAGGCCTAATCCGAGTGTTTGGCAAACCCCACCCCCTGGATGGGTCAAAATTAATTTTGATGGTGCCTCACATGGAAATCTGGGAGTCTTAGGGGTAGGCTTTATTTCCCGTGATTAGAAGGGAGAAATTTTGGCACTGGGAGCTAAAAGGCTGAAAGACAGAACAAACAATGAGGCGAAGTGCTTGGCCGTAGTTAAGGCAATCCTGATGGCGAGAAGACTACAACTCAGGAGAATTCATCTAGAAGGGGATTCACTCCTAGTCATGAATGGTGTAGCCAAAGGATAGATGGACACTTGGTACTTGAACAAACATATTAGAAGGATTCGGGATCTGATTGGCAAATTTGAAGACTTCAAAGTCTCACATGTGTCGAGAGCGGCAAATGACATGGCAGACAAACTTTCAAATGTGGGTGCCAATGGATCATTAGAAAATCAATTTGAACTATTTGAAGATTTGAAGACCAGACCCTAGTGGCAAACATTAAAACTAAGAAATGATATGATGTATTGGAGACTATCGACTATAGCAAAGATCCGAGTCTTGATAACCAGCATTGGAAAAGAGGAGTTCATTATGCCGATGTGCGCATGTTGCAATTTTCTTATGAGAAGGGAGGTGATATGATGTGGAGCAATTTGCTTATGAGTATGGAGGCGGTATGACGCAATCTCTTACAATTCAAGGAGTTTGTTACAGGTGAAGGAAGAGGAGGTACAAAAAGGAGTAATGAGAGGGAAAAGGATGTGATGGTCGAATGATGGAATTGATTTTCATGATTCAAGAGGATTTAGAAGCCTATTAATACAAGTGAGATGAAGGAAAGCCACAATTCCATTAAATTTTGAGCAGCAAGAACCAGAGAGCAATGGAGGCCAACATCTCACTCGGAACAACAGGAAAAATCCTGGCATTTGTTGGCCCCATCATGGTAAATAGTTTGGGAAATGTCTTCACAAAGGATGGGGAGGATTTATGGGAGGTGATTCACAACATCTTCGGGGAACACTACCTTCAAGAATGGTGGAAACCCCACACAAATTTGGATATATTGTCCTTGTTTGTGGTTTTGGGACTCTCGGTGGCAGCATCAAAAGATGAGGTGCGTGTGGTGGTGAGGAAGTATACGACCATTAAGTGGATTGAGGGTATTGAAGATGTCTTGCAGAGGACAGAGGTGGGTGTGGGTCTGCATATGGGAAATGCACCCATTTTGATGGTTGGTCACGAAAGCTGGGAGATGCAACCATTAGTAATCTGGTCCTCTGCCAGTCCAGAGGATGTTCATCTAGCCCGAGCCGACAGTGGTTGGAATTCTTTGGAGGTTGTGCTAGAAAAATGGAAGATGGAGGCGCAGAGAGGTGGCGGGGTTTATGGCAGGAAGCATAAATGCACTCCCATCAAATCTAGTGTAGTGGTGGGAATGGATGGAAGACCGCTGGTTCACAGGAAGCTAAGTGTGACACAGTGAGGAAAACTTGCCATGGCAGAGGGCAAGGCTCGAGAGATGGGTGGTGGTGGCACGAGCGACGGAGGAGCGGATCAGACCTGAGTTGGAAACCTGGTGGAGGATTGTGGTCCCTTCAGAAATTTCACTAAGGAGGAGGCGGCGACATGGTGCAAATGAATTTTGGGGTCGATGGGTTTTTTTTATGTTTTGTATAGTCAAACTATGATATAAATAATATAGTCTCCAATAGGTTTAGCTAGGGCATATCGGAGGAATGCAATGAATTTGAAAATGAAAATTTTTGCATGAATGTAATACCATAGCCATGAATGGCGTTGATGTAATCTCTTTCTAATATTAATAAAAATCTATATTACTGATAAAAAAAACATTGAGTACCAGTAGAAATAGGGCTTCCGTCCCTTCTTTCATTTCACTAGCTCTTCATGGATATTCTCTGCTAGATATGGGGTAAAATCATATATTACTGTGAAATTTGGGTGTTAAATCATGATAGCCATATATAATATGGAGGAATCATTGTGCTAGGGTGCTTCCCTAAGACTTGACACAGTTTTTAGAATGTAGCTCTCAAATGTGGAGAAAAAGCCTCAATGGGAAAAGGCTCTCTAGAACTAGGGCCAATTTAATATTTTTCACTCCCTACCTTATCCAAATGAGATGGAAGAAGTTTCCCTCTAACAAATTCCTTTGTCTTCTTATACTTCTCTATGATCTCCTCCAAATCTACAGTCTCCAAAGATGAAGCAGGTTCATACAAATCAAAAACCTCTTGGAAATACTTTCTAAAAATTCTCAATAGAGGCTAACCATTGTTTCCTCTCACAACCCTACCAATTGCATCATATATGTTTGCAACTGCCAGCATCCAATCTACATCCATAAAAAAATTTAGCACTGCTAAATTTTCTAGGTCATACTGTCATGCATTTGATTTAGGGTTTTCCAAGTGAGGTTGTCCATACCACATTTTAAACATACTCAATCCTTTCATAAGCACCTTGGCATTTGCAATATGGGAAGTTTTATCATATAATCCTACATCCACAGTATGCCCTCCTACCAATTTCTTCCCTATAGGTCTTTCATTTGTTGGGGGTTTTAATTGGTCTAGGAAATCATAAAATAGATCCCTCTTAAGGTATTTTGTCTAGCCTGAATGGTGTCTTGAAGGTGATATTTGAAAAACTAGGGCTTTATTTTAGCAACAATTTGCAGATACAAAAAACTAGGGTTTCTAACAATTTCAAAAATAAGATGAATTTCAATTCTATTTCAACAAATTCTAACCCTTTCCCAGTTTCAACACTCAAAATAAAACTTTCCCCCATGAATTTAGATCAATTCACCAAGAAAATACCATGAAATAACATGTAGAGGTGGAAACCCTACTTACGGCTTTTTGCTTCGAAACAAGACCAAATTATGCACAGAAAAACTTCACTCGATCTCCTTCACAGCTCCAAAGCACTTCAAGAATTTGTGTAAATGCAAAATGATCAAAAAATAGGTTGAATTGGCCTTTTATTACCATACACAACTGCTACTACAATCTGCCATTAATTTATATATCCAAAGAAATGGCTCAAAAACAACTTGATTATTAATTTAAATTTGAGTCGTCAATCTAACCACATCCAACAATCACAAATAGTCAATCTGACATTGACGACCACATCTACAAATGGATGCAAGCACCAGCTAATAGAAAATAATCATATCACCATATGCAACACCTCGTCATTTGGCCCTACCATTCTTCAGGCTTCAACGACTAGGAATACCTGGCAAGATCTCGTAATCCCACAATGGTTAAACATCTCGCAGGTTTAATCACGGGATCATGACACCCACTGATCTTGATCTCTCTATAAATACTACTCAAACCACATACCTATCTTTATGAAATGAACATCGATCACCTTTTTATCAGATTAAAATATCTTCGTTGAATATCACCATGCGTAGTTGACTGTCATATAACATCAATGTAATCAGCAACATAAATGACATCTTGCCATCCCGCGTTCAATAAAGATCATGAAATTTTCATTGCGGGATCATGAGAGACGTTGATCTCTTCAGATCTTTACCCAATGAACAACATAGTTCATTTCATCTCTGATTTAAACGTCGAGCACCTTTTTCCTTTGAACAAAATATCATCGTTCAATTCTTGCATGTGCTAAAAGATGGATCATTTAGTAGCTCAAGAATTAACAATAAGGATCTCCAAACATAATATAAGGTAAGAAGTAACATCATATACCAACTAAAGTATGATAGATGGTAGCTCCTCGCTATCCTGTGATCAACTGGGTCTAAGTTGTGACATCATCACAAGATCGCGAATGAATCAAAATACACTACGTAACCTGTCGCTGGAAAAGATAAAGGGACTCGCCTAATATGGCCACACAACCCTTAACTTAGGCATTGAAATAAAATGGACCAAGGCACTGAGACTTAGGAAAATAATGATTTAAGGCCTGGAAAAATTAAAAGGGCTGACACTTAAAACATAAAGCGCTAGGAAATTTATGAACTAGTCCCCTTCAACGACAACATAACCCATCCTTAAGTGGCTTAAGTTACTCAAAAAGGTAATGAACAAATAAAATATTTAAGGGTTTTTCTTCAAACGACATACTTTTCAACCATAAAACCCTAGACCCTAGCTTT
Source organism: Thuja plicata (assembly GCA_018584345.1). Lineage (NCBI taxonomy): Eukaryota > Viridiplantae > Streptophyta > Pinopsida > Cupressales > Cupressaceae > Thuja > Thuja plicata. The sequence goes on from MU227207.1 coordinate 429,879, forward strand.
TAGAGAGTACAATAACACTACAAACCCTAAAAAATTAAACTAAAGGCCTCTCAGAACTCATGAAATTTGTAGGAATTAAAATTTTACCACCACAACCTATACTAGTCCACTAGTAGACCTTAATTCTTCAAGGATTCTCCAAACCACCTACTCTCCCCATACTATCTACTATGGGACCCCTTGTGAAAGGAAATAATTCAATACATAAAAAATTTAATGCATACCAACATTAATAACAAAGAAAAGGCCTCAAAAAATAAGAATTCTTAAAATTACAAAATATTAAATAAATTTAAAATATCTTATAGTAAAATTCACATGTGGTCATTAATGCAAAAAATTCATATTTGATCAAAATTTTAATTCAATGAATCCAAGAAAAGATGTCAAAATTTATTGGCTAAATAGGTCCATGTTAAAGAAAATATATTTTAGTTGGTTCATCATTTGAAGCTTCATAGATAAATAAATCGCAGGTAAATAAGTAATTTAAATAACCAAGTAATATAATCATCTCAAAAAAATATACAATAAGGATTACATTACAATTTTTATAGGTTGTTACAAGGGAGTGGGGGTATGGTGGACTCAACTTCATAAATTATCCTATAATATAATCTTGTGTCAAACTGCACCACGACCTTCAAAACCTTGGGGCATACACTCCAACCTTTGTAAAGAAAAATATTGTGCCTTTTATTGCGGAACGATAGTTTAGAACTATGCATAGAAGAATAATATATCGTAAACGCACATATTTACGTGGAAAACCTAGTAAAAGATACCAAGGAAAAAAACCCAAGAGAAAATATTTTTTGTATCATTTCTCATGAACTTTCACCATTACAACAATCCTTGCAAGTACATGAAAACATGATTTATTGTAGCATATAACAACCAAGTTGAAGATTTCTAATTGCAAACAAATTTATAAAAATGGAAAGTACAACTCATGCATAGGATCTACATGTTTTATACATGTTAAAATTGCTAAAAGTAGCAAGTCCCCAAAGAAAATTTACCTCCAGTTGACCCTAACTTATGAAGGCCAATATGACTATTCATCACTGCTAGAATAACACTAGAACTGACTTAATGTTCCAATATTATCTCACTTGAAGATAAATGTTTAACTGATGAATAACTCCTCTATTGAAAGACCATTGCCAATACTATCTGTCATCAAATAATCTACGAGCCAAGAGAATTCCTACACCAAATGAATTTATCTCTACCAATAGGCTTCATTAAAATATTTGTTGGGTTTATATCAGTGTGTGTATTAGCAAGATATATTTTTCCTCCTTCCACCACCTCACATACAAAGTGATATTGAATATCAACATGCTTTGTTTTGGAATGGTATGTTGAGTTTGATGCTAAGTGTAAAGCATTTTGGCTATCACAATATAAAACCATATTGTTTTATTTTACTTGTAAATCACCCAAAATAATATAAATCTAGATTTCCTCCTTACTTACCTATGTTGCTTCCATATATTCAGCTCTAGTAGTAGATAACATGTCACCACTATTTATAACTTTGATACCCAACTAGAAACACCTCTAGCTAAGGAGAAAACATAACCTATAGTGGAATTTCCCTTATCTCTGTCTCCACCAAAATTTTCATTCAGATACCCATTTACCTAAAAAACACTCTCATGGTAACATATAATAATATTTGAAGTGTCTCTATAATATCTAAGAATCCACTTCACATTCATCCAATGATCAAAACTTTGATTTTCCATGTAATGTCTTACTAATCCCACTACTTGTGCAATATCTGGCCTGGTGAAAACCTTAGTGAACATAAGTCTACCTACTACTAATAAGTATGATACATGAGACATTTGTGTCTTCTCTTCTTTTGTTCCTCGGAACTGTTCTATAGATAATTTAATATGAACAAGACGCAAAGTACTAATTGGTTGTGCATTTTACATGTTGAGGTGCTATATAACCTTCTCCACATAAGGTTTATATGAAAACCATATTTTCATTCCATTCATGTATCTATGTATCCTCATTCTAAATGATTTTCACTTCCTAATTCCTTCATATAAAAACCCTAGCAAGATTTATTTTCCAATGGATGATTTTATGCATGTTGGGACCTACTACCAACATATCGTCTACATACAAAAGTAGAATAATAAAATTTTCATCCTCGTACCTTTAAAAATGGACACAATGATCAGCCTCATATCTACTAAAATCTAAAGTCATCATGAAGGAATCAAACCTCTTGTACCAATACCTTGGCACTTGTTTCAAACTATACAATTATTTTTTAAGCTATAAACAATATTTTTCTTGTCTCTCTCTGCAAAACCTTCTGGTTGCTTCATATAAATATCCTTAGAGAGATCATCATGAAAGAAGGATCTTTTAACATCTTATTAGTATAACTCCAAGTTAAAACTACCAACACTAAAACAACTCTATCAGTACTCAACCATACAATAGGGGAAAAAGTTATCAAAATCATAACCATACTTCTGTGCATACCCCTTGGCCACATACTAAGATTTATACCTCTCCAAATTGTCGAACATGTCCCTTTTCAATTTGAAAACCCACTTATTCCCAATAGCCTTTCTTCCCTTAGATAATGGAACAAGCTCCCACATCTTGTCCTTATGAAGTGCTTCCGTCTAATCTTCCATATAATCTCTCCATTTGCTTGTACATACAACTTCACAAGCCTCCTAATATGAAAAAGGATCACCAACATCAAATATTAATACATAAGCATAATTGCAAGTAGAAGAGTTCCTTTTAGGTACTATGGGTACTCTATTGGATCTCCTTACAAGAGGTAATGTTTCATCTTGTGGCCCACATAGTTCTTGTCCATCTTGATTTCCTTCATCTTGCACATATTGACTATCTTCACATTTTTCCACCTCTACTTGAATAATCTTTGTACCTTTTTGTCCTTTACCTCTTTGCTTTTAATTTTCACTAAAAACATCTCAGCTAACTATAATCTTATGGGCATCAATATCTATCAACTTTTACTCCCTTGTACCTTCTACATACCCAAGAAAAATACATTTTTTGGACATCTTGTCTAACTTATTTATATTGTCTCTAGGAATATGATTATAGGCATCATAAAAAATGTAATGTGGGAAATGGTAAGCAATTCTAAGAGGTAGTTCACTCACAAAGTCACACATACATTGGAATGCAAAATACTCTTACAAGGTGAGTTCGATTAGCACAACCAAAGAGTGAGGATGCCAATTTGTAATATACACAATGTAGGGTTTGTATTCCTTGGAATGTAAGGAGTTGGGGTTGTAAATTATTTGTGCAAATGCTATACGAAAGTAAGTGTAAGGAAAAAATAGGAAGAAAGATCTCACCTTGAATGAAGAAGAGGCAAATGAATCTTCAGATCTAATTCTGGTTGTCGTTGAGCTGCCAGAATTAGGTAAGGTTATGGAACTGGAACTCTGGCACCTAGAACTTTTGACTATAAAAATATCATGTAGACAACTAAAATTGGTCAATCAATTTAAACAGGAATAAAGAGAGAAAATCAATTCAAATTAAGCAAATTCTGAATTGATTGACTATTAAAATCCTTTGGATTAATTAAATCAAATAAATTGTGAAATTGAGATTAATCAATTAATTGCATAGTTAAAATCAATTTAAATCCAACCCTTTCAAGGTTGCACATGGCTAAAGAAATTCAATTAAACCATTTATTTAAATCCCTTAATTTCCTCATCCATCACATGGGATAAATTGGATCAACCAATGAGGATTGAGAATGGGAGCTCACATGGATCAAGCCAAATCAATTCTCCATCACACATCTTGGAGTTGCATCTTGACCACTCAAATTGTCCTCTTATTTGAAACCACCATTTAAATGGTATCGCTATTTGAAACCCCTAATTCAGCCAAGCCTTAACCGTGATTTAATAAACTCTACCCCCTACCCTTGGAAATGCATTAAGAACACACACACTCATGAAGCAAAGCATCATCACTATAGGCAAATAAAATTTGATTTCATAGCAATTACATGTTAGGATTTGCATTATAGTGATCAATTTGAGCTAAATAGGCATAATCTTGATCAAATAGCTTCAATTCTCATTCTAGGATTGTCATTTATGGATGCTTTAAGCTGAGAGCATCATTTTTATTTCCTAGTTAGAGAGCCATGAGATGCTCAATTATTGATTTCAATTCAATTAGCTAATATTTGTTAAATCTTTGGTGAATTGATAGATACAATGCTAATCTCATGAAGGTATGATTTCATATACACAAATGGCACCATCGTGGGGCTCTAAGCCTCATTTCTAACAGATTTATCATATTTTTGTGTATTTGAGTGTGTTCTTTTATAGAAATTTGCAGGTTACAGGAAAAGTGATGCCTAGAACCCTAAAGTGTGATGCCTTTAAGCAGTGAAATAGCGTGTATTATACTTTTTGTCTCTTGTCTTTCATTCTTTCAACGCATTTGACAGTGAAGTGACACGTAGACACCTAAAGGATGATGCCTTTACACAGTAAAGGAGAGTGTAGCCTCAAATATCAACGCATTTGAAGATTCTTTTGACGCCTATGATTTTATCTTTTAGCACATTTAATCTTCTTTAAGCACATTTAATCTATCTTTTAACGCTCTTCTTTGTGTTAAACAGAGCTTTGTTTACTCCAAAATAATGCTTACAATAGGTTAAAGTAGCGCGTAGACAAGTTTAAAGTAGCGCTCTGTCAGCTTTAAAATAGCATGTAGGCCTGTGTTTAATTTTACTTCTGCAAATTATTAAGAAAAACAAGCTAATGATATTTTATTTGCTGATCTGCAAATGGTGAAACATCAGAGGGTGAAGAAACCTGAACGTCGGACTCACAAAGAAGACAAAGAGATTAAATGTTTGTTGAAACGTGAAAAGAACCTTCACAACTCAAGCATTTTAGAAATTTTGATTGAAGAAGAGAAGCTTTACGAATATTATCTCAAATTTGTTAAAGCTTAAATAAATCTATGTTCATTTCCTTGAATTGAAGCAATTCACCTTGAAATCTTTCAGATAATTTTAATTGTTAGGTGAATTTTAAGCTTTGCATTTTTTATTTTGGATTTTCTTCATTTTGTGTGAGTTGTGTTGACTAACTTGTTGGAGGAGAGGATGAAAAGGAGATGAAATGATCGCCACTAGGTGAGTAGTCAAAAGGAAAACAAAACAATAAAAAAATATGCCTGGCTTTGCTAGCTTCAATTTGAGGTATTTTTCGCATCCTCTTACACTTGCTTAAATTATGGCATTCAAAGTTAAAATTTAGCATAATTAGTAAAGGGACTTTAAGTCACGAATTAAAGCATTTCGTATGCCAAATTTGAGATGCGAAGAACCTAGAGAAATAAACAAACACATAATTAAAACCTCATTGTTTGTGGAAGTAAAGTGCTAGGTATATGCTCTTCACTCTTTGAGTGAATCAAAAAGCCAAAAACACTTCAAATCACTTAGTTTAAGAGGTGGAAATGAACAAGTGTTAATTGTGTTTGGAATTCTGAAAATAGTAGGGATATGCTCTTCACCTTTGCTGAATCAAATTACCAAACCTATTTTAACTTTTCAATTTCTTTCTTTCAATGAACATGCTAGAAGATTAGTGGGCCTATCTCCCGAGATTTTCCTTTTCTAGGACGGTGAGAGGGAACAACCCAAGTGGAATACAACCATTTTATACATGGTAATCCAACCCAATATAATAAAAATTCATTGATCCCTAACGGGATGAGTGACAAAACAAATTTATAATCAAAGCTCCTCTAGTAGTCCTTCGGGATAGCGCAAAATCATGTTTTTATGTGTGTGGGAGGCCTCTATAATGGGGGGTGAAACTCAAAATGTTTTGAACTTGATCTTGAATACAACCTAGTTAAATTAGCAATGCTTACCTTTTAGAGCCATTATTACAAGCCAATTTGACCGTAGGTAGATTGCTTGGAAGACTTTCTTGGTAAAACCCATGAAAATGATCGAGAATATACACTTTTGTGTAGAAATAGGGGTCAAAAATAAGATTTATGTGTATGTTGTGATTGTATGTTCATTTTACTAAAGAAAAACATCCATAAAGATTTGATCACTTTATGAATTGTTAAGAAAATTTACCAAACCAGTGACAGACTGCAACTTTCACAATTTCCTAACGCATACAAACATTCTTCTGACACCTGTAAAACTGAAGTGGCGCATACAGACACATTTAATAGCACATGTGAATAGTCAAGTAATGCCTACAAACCCAGAGTAGCGCGTATAAACAACAAAACAATGCCTATTAATAAGCAAGGAGTGCTTTACCTTTTTCCAATGAGTGGGTGTAAATGAGTGAAGTAGAGCGTACTATACAGTGAAGTAGTGCGTATAAACTAAGACAACAAAATAGAGGGTACTTCCCAAGGTTTTTTGAAAATTTGGAGATTATATCTGGATACCCTTTTCGGAGTTCTTGTTGTTCATCATCTCATACCGATCAAATCCTGTCATTTGCAAAATTTTAAATCTTAAGAGGATTGATCAAGAAGGTTAACTTCCTTTCTTTCTTCATGTTAATGCCAGTTTTTACAAGATCAAATTACATTAAGAACATGTTACAACCAAATGACACATATTCGAGAGGAGAGTTGTCTTTTCCAAGTGAAGCACCTACTTCTTCACAACAACCCTTTGAAATTGAAGGAGAAGTAACACCTATTGACATGGCATTTCCTTTTGGACTTATGGATCCTGATCTCATCAATAATGCTAACAACGATGCCAATAACAATGCTAAAAATAATGGGAACAATGGGGGAGGAAACAACCTTAATAATGGAGGTGTAGATTGGAATAATGGAGGGAATAGGGACCCTCAAGAAGAGGAGGCCACTGAAGAGAGGGTTAATGAAGCATCTCAAAGTCCTTTTTTCATGAAAATCATGGAGAAATTGTTAGAGAGAGATAGGGAAAAATACTTCTTGGACCTAGCTCAAGCGAGGGTGAAACTTCCCCATGATTATGATGTCAACAAATTGAAGAAGAAAGAGGAATATGCTAACCCAATTGAAATTGTGACTAAACAATTTAAATTCTTTCAAATTCAAATGGATAAAATGAATCAAAACACGGCTCCCAAGCCAATCTCAATTGAAGCTTTATGTCCATTCCCATTTGATAAATCCCTAATTATGGTACCATTCCCCACAAATGTAGTTTTACCTAAATATGACAAGTATGAGGGAGCATTTGATCCGCAAGATCATTTGAGGGAATTTTGTGTATTAAGCTTGGAATTAATGCACGATACCACATATTTAATGAGATTATTTCCAATAAGTTTGGGAGGAGATGCAATAGAATGGTTTTCCAAATTACCATCCGGTATTCAAACTTTTGAAGAGCTAGCTTCCAAATTTGTGACCTATTACTCATATAATATCAGACATGAGGTCACCATGATTAACACAAAATAACATGATGGGGAAGCCTTTTTTATTTTCTTACAAAGATGGAGGGTGGTATTTTATTGATACCCTAGAAGTGTACCTGAGAAAGAAAATATGGACATCGTTATAAATAGTTTGAACACGGAGATGAACTATCGATTGAGATTGCAATATCCATGTTCCTTTCAATATGTGATTGAAAATGGAGTTATAAAGGAATATTTTTTGTTGAGGAGTGGTTAAGTAAATCTTTATAAAGAAAAAAAAAAACCCTCCTAACAATCACAACAATTCCAACAATCACAATCGCACTTCCAATAATAGCAATCACTTTTAGCTTAAGAACATCAACAAGGGCCTTGTCAATGATGGGGTTGTTGAAGCACATAATTTAAATGCCACTCCCTTCAATCTCACAAGATCTTCAAACCAAGATAATAATGTTAACCAAGCAGCCAAGGTTCTATTTAACAACAACAAGAATAATGTGCAAAACAAGCAAGAGGCTAACAAACCAAGATTGTTCTTTAAGCCATCACCAAGAAGGAAGTTCACACCCTTGGGTGAACCACTTTAGAATGCTCCAAGGACTCTCATTGCTAACAAGATCATTTTCCTACCCAAATCAAGACCTTATGAACCCCAAGTTAAACCCTCATGGTGGAACGATGCTAATATTTATGAGTATCATCGAAATAGAGGACACAAGAGTATCATCGAAATAGAGGACACAAGACAAATGAATGCATGAGACTAAAACACGAGTTACAATATTTGATAGATAATGGGATCATCAAGGTGGAAGGACCTCAAAACAATGAATATCATGTGGCTTTCAAAACTCCTTTCTTCAATCATGAGAAGAGATAATCTTCAAATAGTAATCAAAACAACAAAGGAGGTAATAATAAAGTTAATTTTGCACATAGCTATAATAATGTAATCAATTCCTTATCACGATATGAGAATAGTATCAATGTTATTGCTGTAAAATATCAATCATCAAAGGAAACCTCTAATTTTTTTACTTGGGGGCAAACATCAAAGGTTACCTTACAAGGAGCTATCCCTAAAACTATTGGTATTAATCAACCATCTTCTTCTCAACAGAAATACAATCTTGTGGATCAATTGCAAAAGACTCCCGCTCAAATTTCAATTCTTGAGTTGTTGAAACTTTCACTGAATCATAAGGAGATATTAGAGAAGGCTCTTATGGAGACAACTGTTCCCGACAACCTCGATGTGGATAGATTTCAAAACATGGTGGGTCATCTGATTGCACCTCATTGCTTGTCTTTTTCCAAACAAGATGACATGTCCATTAATCATCCCCAAAATATTCCACTGCATATAGAGGTTTTGATACACAAACATCATGTCAAAATATTCCTTATTGATGGGGAAGTTGGCCTAAACATTTGCACTTTGAGTCTCGTCAAAGCCCTAGGATTTTCTGAAAGTGTCATGGATCCAAAGAAGAAAATTACTATTAAGGCCTACGACGATGAAGAAAGGTCTTCTAAAGGAATGGTGGTGTTTCATATTCAAGTAGGAACAATAAAAAAGGATACTATTTTTCAAGTTATTGATATTAATTTAACTTATAACATCTTTCGAGGGAGACCATGGATACATGAAATGCAAGGAGTGTCATCAACATACCATCAATGTATCAAGTTTCCATACATGGGTGAAGAAATTACTATAAGTGGAGATGTGAACCCTTTCCAATATTTCAATATTGTTAAACCTATGAATGAGACATGCATCCCACACAATAGTGAAGGGGATACCCCAAGTGATCTTAAAGAGAAAAATCAAGAAGATGGTCCTAGTTCAACTTTGGTCATTAACTCCAATCAAGACAAAACTAACACATCTACATCAACTAAGGGAAAGGAGAAAGTTGGTTTTGTAGATAGAAGTAACAAGGATTCTAATTTAAGTGTTTCAAAACAAGAGGAAGGTGATCCAAACCTCTCTAGGGTCTAAAATTAAGGATTCCAAGAAACACATTATCAAAAGATGGATAAGTTGATGAATAAATTTGAGAAATGCAAAATCCATCAAAAGGGTGTGGGAGAATATTTTGTGTCCTTGTTTGAATTACCTCCTTCTCCAAAATCACATGGGAGGTCAACTAGTTCTCATAAAAGTCAAAAATATAATGCCCATTTTGTAAGAGCAAGTGACAATTCATCAAAAGAGGAGGAAGATAATGAAGTTTTAAAATGGTTGTATAAAAATGAGGAAGCTTCGAGTTGTCATGTAGAAAGGGTTCAAAATGTGAATATCCAAACACATAAATATGGAAAGGGTTTCCAAATCATGTAAAATATGGGATATAAAGGACGAAGACCCTTGGGCATAAAAAAAAAAAAGGATTACTAGAACCTATACAACCTCCTTGGAGATCCAAAGATGAAAAATCAGGAATAGGGTACCAAGAACAAGGAAGTGATTCAAGCAATGTTAAAGATTCCTATGAGCATGTTCATATGGTATACTCTGAAAGTGAAGATGACTCTGGTCAATATGAATGAGATTCCTTATCTGAGGCTTCTTTTCATGAGAAGGAAGTAGATGTAATTCATACTTATGCTCCTACATCTAATACAAATAGACAATCAAATATGGAACAAGGATCAAGTCATACTCAAGTGCCAAACAATTCTCAAGCACCAAATTTAGGACAAGCATCAAATGAAAATTCATGGGTGTGTGAACCATGGGTACCTTCGTGGGTAGGATATTTGAATGTTAGGTTTAATCCATGAGCATTTTATCCCATAGAAATCCAAGAGGACTCAAGTGAGGAGGATTTCAATCCAAGTTCTATAGAACATCTTGAGCAAGCCCATGGCATTTATTTGAGTGATACAATGTATGAACCCTCTAATGAAGTCATGTCCTTAAATCCCGTGGATACAAATTTTCCCAGTGAATATTTATTTCTTATCCATCCTGAACTAATTGATTTGGACATAGTCGCGCCAAACGACACTCTCTTTTCCTAATGACAATTTTGTGGCCTTATACCTAAATGCAGTTGAACCCTCTTTCACCAAAGAATTTGATCAAAGCATAGTAATTTAAGAAAGGGACCAATCTCTCAATCCAAAAGAAAAGGAAAAATAGAAAATAAATAAAAAATTAAGTGGTCTAGTGGTGAAAACCACAATGTGGCAATGCTAGACCCAAAAAAAAAGTAAAAATAAAGGATGTTTCCAAAGGTGAAAACCCAACGGTGGTGCCTAAGGAAGAGAGATTGGATACCTTACCAGAGAATGATGAAGAAAGATCTCTTATTTTTATTTAACCAACAGAAAAGGTTACTATTGGCACTGATTTAGAACCAAGATTCATACACCTTGCAGTTTCATTAACTCCACTTGAAAGGGAAGATTTCATCAAATTATTTAAAGAAAAGCAAGTTAACTTTGCATGGTCTTATTCAGATATGTCAGGGTTAGATCCAAGTTTCATCATGTACCACCTCAATGTAAGACCAAGAGTTAAGTCGGTGAAGTAAAAGTTAAGAAAGATGCATCCTCATATTATAGCCTTGCTTGTAAAAGAAGAATTGGAAAATTTGTTAAAAGTGGGGTTCATAAGGGCTATAGATTATGACGAATGTATATCCAATATTGTGTTTGTCTCAAAACATGGTAAATCAATAAGAATATGCATGGATTTCTAATATCTTAACTTGACATGTCTAGAGGATGACTTTCCATTACCTAGTATTGATTCTATAGTGGATTTGACAGCAGGACACTCTATGTTCTCCCTTATGGATGGATTTAGCGAATATAACCACATTAAGATAGCACAAGAAGATAAAGAGAAAAAATTCTTCACACTCCTATGGGGTACATTTTGTTAGAACGTCATGCCCTTCGGCCTTAAAATGCTAGAGTTACTTATCAAAGGGCAATGACTACTATTTTTCATGATATGATGCATACATTTCTTGAGGACTATGTAGATGATATCCTAGCTGAATCAAATGAAAGGAAAGATCATCTACCTATCTTGGAAAATATCTTCACAAGGTTGGAACAATTTAAATTTAGGTTAAATCCCAAGAAGTGTGCATTTGGAGTCCAATCAGGAAAGTTATTGGGTTACATAGTTTCAGCAAAGGGAATAGAAGTTGATCTTGAGAAAGTGCAATCTATCATGGAAATGGATGAACCAAAAAACATAAGCCAAATGAGTTCATTATAAGGAAGGTTGCAATCCATAAGAATATTTATATCTCAATTGGTGGAAAAGTGTCATTCTTTCATGAGACTTTTACATAAAGACATCATTTTCAAATGGGATGAACAATGTGAAGAAGCTTTTTCCTTATTGAAGTCATACCTGGTGAATAAACCTATACTCATTTAACCTATCAAATGCAAGCCTTTACTCTTGTACATTTTAGCAACAGGTCACTCTTTAGGAGTATTATTGGCTCAATAAGATAAATATGGAAAAGAAAAGGCAATCTATTATCTTAGAAGAACATTGGTCAAATATGAACTAAACTATAGCTTCATTGAAACAGCTTGCCTCATGGTAGTTTTTTCTTCTCAAAAGCTACGTAATTATATGTTGGTGTACAAAGTTAATCTTATTTCTAAAATCGATCCTTTAAAGTATCTACTTAGCAAAATAGTTCTTACAAGAAGATTGGCCAAATGGGTGATGGTTTTGAGTGAATTTGACATAAAGTATGTGGATAGACAATCCATCAAGGGACAAGTGATAGTGGATCAATTAGCAGAGTGTCCTTTAGTTTATAATCATGCTATTCAAGTGGAATTTCCAAACTCAAAAATCATTAATGTGGACGCAAAAACATGGAAACTCTATTTTGATGGATCTTACACCCAACATGGATCGGGGACAAGCATTCTCTTGATTACCCCTCAAGGTTACACAATTCCAAAGTCATACAAAATTCTTTTTCCATGTACCAACAACATTGCAGAATATGAATCTTTACTCATAGGCATCAAAATGGCTTTAGAGTGGTAGAATTACAAGTGTATGGTGATTTTGAACTAGTCATAAATTAGAATAATCTTGAGTACCAAACAAAAGATGAAAATTTGAAGCCCTACAAGAATATGATAGATGATTGGAAGAAATAATTTTCTTTGATAACTTTTGAGCAAATTCCAAGGGACGAAAATAGAGCAACCGATGTCATGGAAACCTTAGCCTATCTTCTTTAAATTCTAGAATATAATGCTAGATATGAATTCTTGGTGGAAGAGTTGGTGAGACCCGCATTTGACCTTCCTGATTCCCAAATCATATGCATGTTAGTTGGACATGAATCACCTTGGTATGGACCTATTTCCACTTACCTACAAGACCAAACTTTACCCTTGGACCAAACCCACAATCAAAAAAGACACTTTATATGCCAATATTCATGTTATACCATCCTTTCTGACACATTGTATCTCAAGAGTCTTAATGGAATGCTTCTTAGGTGTCTAGCGGATGAGGAATCAAAATTATCTTTATGAGAGGTTCACGAGGGAATATGTGGGTCTCACTCTAGTGGGTAAAATTTAGCTAATAAAATCCTTCTCATGGGATACTTTTGGCCAACTCTAGAGAAGGATGCTTGTCACTTTGTCAAGATATGCCATAAATGCCAATATCATGGAAACATGATTCATGCACCAGCACAAGATTTAAACCCATTGACCACACCTTGTCCCTTTTATCAATGGGGGTTTGATTTAATAGGGATTATTTACCAACCTTCATCAATGGTCATAAACACATCATAAATGAACTGAATATTTCACTAAATAGGTAGAAGTTGTGTCTTTGACAATGACAATAGGTAAACAAATTTTAATGTTTATTCTAAATCACATAATTTGTAGATATGGAATTCCTCATGCTATAATCACGAATAATGGAAATCAATTAAAAAACAAAGATGTGGATGACCTTTGTGACAAAATCCATATTATACACCATTCTTCTTCCATTTATTATCCTTAAGGGAATGGCCAAGTAGAGGCAAAAAACAAAAACATCCTCACAATATTGAAAAGGACAGTTGATAATCCAGGAAGAAATTGGCATGTAAAATTAAATCCAACATTGTAGTCATATTGGACCAGCATAAGGACACCCATAGGAGCCAAAACATTTACATTCGTTTATGGGGCAAAAGTTGTATTTCCTTTATAGGTTGAGATCCCATCCTTAAGAGTTTCTTTACATGGTTTGATAACAGGTGAGGATTATAGGGTTGTTAGGCTTCAATAGTTGGAGTTACTAGAAGAACATCAAACCCAACCATATGAACACCTCAAAGTGTACCAAAATAGGATGTCAAGAAATTAAAACAAGAAGATAATACCTAGAAAATTTCAAGTTGGGGATTTAGTGTTGCAAGAAAATCCTAAGAATCAAGTGGAAAGAGAAAAGAAAGGAAAATGGGAAACAAACTGGTTAGGCCCATTTATCATTACTTCTTCTTTTGGCATGGGGACATATAGACTAGCTGATTGTGATGGAGAAGAGTTGCAAGAGTCTGTCAATAGCATCCACTTGAAGAGGTTTTATACCTGATTAAATGAAAGTGTATAGGTTGAAAGAGTATCAGTTGAAAGAGTATCAGATGACAGAAAGCATCATTCTTTGTAAAATGAAAAGAGATCCTAAAATAAATTAAAAATAGTGAAAAGAGATCCTGAAATAATCCAAAAACATTGAAAAAGATCCTAAAGAAATTCAAAAATAGTTGGAAATATTCTTGAGAAGAAGAGAGAAAAAAAAAGTGGAAAATTAAGCATGAAGAAAGCCAAAACGTTCAAATATGGATCTTAAAATTGTGAAAACTTGGTAAATAGGTGCCTTGGTAATAAATAAATAAAAAATAAAAGAAAAAAAAATTGAAAAGGATAAAAAGTGCCTTGGTGAAAACCTAGCAAATAGGCGCCTTGTTAGCAAAAAAAGGAAAAAAAAGGAAAAAGAGCAATAAATTCAGAAGGGTGAAAACCTGGCAAACAGGTGCCTTTTTGACCCTTAATTCTTGCCTAGTTGCATTTGTACATACTGCATTTCTCTATCTCATTTGTACATCCTCATTGCATCCATCATTTGTGCATAGTCCTAATAAAGTCTCTGAGATTCATTCTGTCAAGCCTTTTTCATCATCGGATTTCATTTTGCCCAGGTTAACCTTTGTTCATTTTCACTTGGGGCATTCTTTTCAAAATCGATGGATTTTATAGCAAACTTTGATTCACAACCTACGCATCAAAACTTCAATAGATAGAATTTGAACCTTTGATTTACATCATTGTTCAACCACACATTCGATCTTGACACTTGATCCTTGACCTTTCGTGACCTTATTACCAGGATTACAAATTTACAAAACAATCACAAGATCAGAATGCATGGAATTCTATTGGAAAAATGAAAACAATACAAGCACTTATAGTTTGATGAGTTTTGTTTGATTCAGTCATGTCTTTTTATCCAATTGATGATGTTTTGACTAGATTGGTGATGATGAAAGCATGACATCTTTTCTTGCTTGTTGTGTGACTGTCTGGAGGTTGATTCACCGAGATATGTACACTCGTTTAACGACATGATGATCAAAGAATCATCGAAGACATTTTCATATGGAGGAGATTCAATTTTTGTTTGTTTATGCAAACGAATACCTTGGATATTTAGATCTTCTGTATCTTAATACTAACATCCAATTACAACATTGAATCCGATGAAACCACTATTCAAGCTCCCATAGTTGGATTTTTCAACTAGTGAGGGTTGTACTAGTTTAGAATGATTAAAATTTGATGAAAGAAGTATTCATATCATCATGGTGTGGTTATCCAACCAATAATGGTTGTATGTGCTATTGGTTCCAAGGCTCAATGATGAAAGTATATTCATTTGCATTTCTTTACAAAAATGACAGTTAGTTGCATTTGCATTTTAGATTAATTGCATGAAAGGATATTCCTAAGCTAAGGGGGTAGCATCATCATAAAAGGGGTTCACATCATCAATTTCTTGTTCAAATAATTTATATGGGACTTTATTGTGCATTTATCATTGCATTCATTAATCATTAAACTTTATTCTTTATAAGTCAAAACATCATTAAACATTAATCATCATCCAAAATCATTATAAGCATTTCTCATTCATTTAAGTGCATATCATAGATATATTGCATTATCAAAAAAAAAAAAAAACACATGTATTCATTTAAGTCCATTGCATTTCATTACCAATTAAATTAGTATACATCATAAATTAAAAGCATTTAGAAGTAAATTTGCATACATTTTGCATCCATCTAACTATGTCATGTATAAGGCACTACATCCATATCATATAAAATAAGTGCATCATAGAATCACATAGAAATGCATATCATCAAAGAAAGTCTCATTTATCATCAAATAATCATGGAAATCAAGAACAAGTCATATTACAAAGTAGTGGAAATCAAATATCATCATGTCTAATCAGCGATACATCATCACTAAAGAGGTACATCATAGTCATGATAAAAATACATATGGTTCATTGATATAACAATAATTATCATAACTCAACTAGGGGCACCACCTACATCACTTGTCCCATCTGTGCCACCTATCCCATCAGGACCACCTATGCCATATGTACCTCTTTCCATTGTACTGTCAGGATCTGTCTAAGGCATCTGACTCGGTCTCGCAATACTAGGCCTCTATATCATCATAGTCATAAATTTTTGCATCATGCTAGCAACCTAATCAATCCGGCCACTCATAGTTTTCATATTATGTTTTTCATAGACATGTGATCTGTCTATGTGGGTTGTCATACCTTCTAGAGATGCCATGGTTCCAGATGAACTGGGGTCTTCTAATAGCTATGGCATCTCTAGAAGGTATGACAACCCACATAGACAGATCACATGTCTCTCCTATACTATCAACTGATTGAACATATCTAATGGCCAAGGTGGTAATCCCCGGATATATAACTTCAAGAATTACGCCTGTTTTTCAATCAAATGAAATCATATTAGTATCATCATTTTTTTGGATCATCCTAACTCAATCAAGTTTCTATCAATCTATCACTCTTCTTGAGCATATCTATTTTATTCCTGACTCTATATCTTGAGGATGGAGAAAACATAAAAGTATCCTAGGTCTATCTAGATTGGCATTATCAAGCATTCATCTAAATAGTTATATTAACATCAAACACATTTTTTTCATCACAAAATCAAGCCTAATCAAACACGCAATCAATTAGATACCTTTATCAAAGTGGAGATGATCAAAATCAAGGTTACATTTTCAAATCAGGCTACACAACACTTCATCTTAGTGTACGTGTCATTTCATCCTGATGTATGCGCTAGTTCATTCTTACTATGTGTTACTTTATTGATCAAACTCGCAACTTTTTTTGTGTATGTGTTAGTTTGCATGCTACACATTACTTAACATATGTTACATGCTACCTCATTTGTGTTTTGATATTAGGGTTTCCTACACACTACTTGATCTATGGTACGCGTTATAACTATGTGTTTCTAAGCGCTATATCACAGAGGACATTTATTTGTATTAATTATACATTTAAGTACAATATAAGGTCCTACCATAAGAAACAAACTAAAGTGGGCTCAAAATGGTCCCAAAATGAGCACAAATTGAGTGCTTAATTTTTAGGATGGTGCATTTATCCCCAACTTTAGCGGGAGTATGAGACAATTTCATGCTCATAGTAAAGGAAGAGATACAAGAAAGAAAAAGATGAAAGAGAGAAGCTCATGATCATGGAAAATTTCAAAGAGATATGATAACACTAAGTTTAAGGACATAAGCCTCCAAAAAAAAGATCTTAACTCCAAATCCATGCACAAGGGCACGAAAAAGAAATAAAAAAGGAAAAGGAAAAAGCAAAGACAAAAGACACAAAAAAGGGGTTAGTACAAAAATAAAGCTCCAAATAACCTAGTGAAAGAGACCTTGATAAAAAATGTCTCACTCACTAATATCATGTCTATAAAGCTATTGAAAGAGCACAAGTGATCACATAGAAAGAAAAAGAGCATCACCAAAGATGATACAAACTCCATGGTCTAACCTACTAGAAGAACCATGAGAGAAAAGAGAGAAGGACCGTGAATTCAACAGACTTAGAAAGTTGTGTTATGTTAGGTGATCCATGGGGAGAGAAGAGAGAGTAAGGAGAATTGATGGTCTAGAAAATTATGTCATGTTTTTCAACTCTACCTTGAGAAATTTGCACCAATTGGTGGCTTAAAAAATGTCTTGCGCACAGGGCGGCTTCAAAATGTTTTGTGCACGAGGTGACTTGAAAATGTTTTGCACACGAGGCAACTTTATGGGGATCAGTCTTATGGAAAGTATTCTCTCCATGTGGATCCATAAAATATGTGGCATGTAATGTACAAGGTAGGTTGTATGATGCCCTGGTCCTTATGATGGAATTGTAGGAGACATCATAAGAGAATCAAGAATAAATACTTCCGACAACAAGAAGATACCGTTAAAACAACTGTGTATATCATAAACTCAACTAAGAGTGTTCACTCTTTTGAGCTAAGAAAATAGATAATTGTGAAAGGATGTTTCGCTTGTGGGAAGAGACCCTTGAAAGGAAGAGATATTGGATATAGGACATCCATATTCAAGAGGATTTCTTGAACAAAGATAGCATCTTCGATACAAAGAGGAGAGGAGAACAAGAATGCACCCATTTAGCCCCTTGTTATTAGGTGAAATAGGGATTCTTGATGAAGGATGATAGACTTTCAAACCCAAAGTAAGGGAAGTTGTTTATAGTGAACATAGTTTTTAAAATAAATAAGAGGTTGTGATCAAGTATGCACACCTCTTGTACAAGAGAGAATCCTAAATCAAAATGAACAATTCTTTATAAGAAAAGAATGCCACATGATAAACAAATGCCACTGTACTAAGGAAAGTAGATCCTTAGACAAAAGAGAGAAAAGAATATACAAGAAACCTTTCCACCAAGTGTGAAGGAAAGGAAAAATATATAATACACCCATAAATATGGTTACTTAATAATAGATATACAATTCAAAGAAAAATAAGTTGCAATCTAGAGAGAAATCTTAATGTAAAACAAACATATTTACACTAGAAAATACATCACATATAAATTAAACAAGTCATCAAGGAAAGAAATGAAATGATGAAATGTATTATTATTAGATGACAGACATGCCCTTTGAGGCATGAAAATGATTTTAATCGAAGATGTTAGGATCTCACATGAAATAGAGGATCTCATGCCAAAAATAATGTACCATCATAAATAGAAAATCCATAAAAATGGAGGAGAAAGAAGGGTGCCACATTACGCCTACTTAGTGGTCAACCCAATTTTACAAGATATGCACTTCCAAGAAAGGAATAAATTTCAAGGAGAATACTAATCTCATTAAGAATAAATATCCTAAACAAAAATTCCATACATGGAACGACATCATAATACAAAAGTGATGAGAAACAAATAGATGATGGATCCTATGAAAGGAGAAGAAGGAAGAAGTCCAATATACGCCCTAAGTGATAGATTGTTAATAATATGTACTTTTAACCAAGCATAAGGTTACAAATTAGGATAAAAATCCTTGCATAAAAACAAATCCTTGCAAGGAAGTATATCATACTATAAAAGATGCAAGATCACAATGAATATTGAATGCATGAAAAGGAAAAGGGAAGACACATTAATATCCTTAAGTGGTTTCGTATGTACAAGGATATGCACTCTCAATGAAGCATAAGGTTATATCTTAGGATGTCAATATCCTTATTTAAACAACATATTCATGTCATAAAGGATGTCATTGTATAAAAGAAACATGACAACAAAGGGAGAAAAATGGATCCCTGAACGAAGGAAGAAATAATTATCTCTTTCCCCCCACCTTAGAAAGAAAGAGAGATGGAATCCTATTATGATGCCCTTAGTGCACATTATGCAAAGAATTTTCATAAGGGAGAGCAACATAATAGGAAAATAATGGCTAAGGTATTTCCTTGATATGAAGAAAATGTATAATATCTAGTGTTAAAAGAAGAAGACATCTATCAACCAAATCTTGAAAAATTGTCTAAACTCAATGCAATAACAAAGAGAATTCCTATTATAATAATGAAAGAAGCATGGAAATTCACCATTTTAAGTATGAGGGTTTTGATGGAATCTATAAGGAAATCTTATCCAAGAATTATACTTGATGCCTAGATAAATATGTTTGGCCAAAGATTCACGATAACTATAAGGTGAAGGATCATGAGATGATGTTGGAAAGAGAGCATCAAGAGGTGGTTTTGGCTGAGAGAAAATGTTAGCTTGAGGTACATGATATTCATTAGAAGGATAAGGAGTCGTATGGTCACTAAAACCTTGATCATGTCGGATAGGGTGTGATGTAGATTCTTGAGGCTTATGAGTGGAAGGAAAAGAAGTGTGGATGTCTCTTTAGGAATATCATTGTCCTTATTATCCTTAGTTTTGGAGGAATAAGGAGGATTATCCCTTATTTTTGGAGA
Source organism: Thuja plicata (assembly GCA_018584345.1). NCBI lineage: Eukaryota > Viridiplantae > Streptophyta > Pinopsida > Cupressales > Cupressaceae > Thuja > Thuja plicata. The sequence goes on from MU227207.1 coordinate 449,969, forward strand.
AAAATCATCCAGGGAGTGTCTAACATCTGAATCATGAATAAGGATTTGAATATTTTGATAAGAATCACAAGCATTAATTACCACAAGATCACTAGGAGATAGGTTGTGAGAGGGAGGAAAAAATTAGGAGGATTATAATTAGGCTCATTAACAAAGACCCTTATGTTCTTTATGTATTTGATGCATTTGGTTAAAATTTGAAGAAGAAAAACACATGAAACATTTCTAATGGTCTTGAAATATGCCTTACAAGGGAGAAACACATGGGTTAGTCTCATTATGTCATATGAAAGGATACCATGGTGGAATAAAAACATATTAAAAGGGAATAAGTTATGATTCACTCCATGTGTTTGATAAAGAGAGGTAAGAAGAAAGGTAATGATATAAGTAATGGCACGCCAATCTGATTTAGAGAGTTCCATGTTAACAAACATGCAACTATATCTCAAAATAGGAATGCGATAAAGATTAAGGTGAAAAGAAGATAAACTTAACCTATGTATATATATGCATACAATGTAGCCAAAATGTAAATATTAACTAACAAAATGTATACAAAGTAGATCTAGATATGTAATTGTAAGGATTTAGTACTACAATGCACAAATAAGATCAAACTATCGATCTAGAAGATATGATGCATGAAAGAGTCGGGTTCACCAAAATGTAAATGGTAAGAAATTCTAATAGGTAGATCAATCACCAAGTCACACATACATTGTAATTAAAAACACTCAAACAAGGCAAGTTTGATTAGCACAACTAAAGAGTAACGGTTCCAATTCACGATCTACACATTGTAGGGTTTTGTATTACTTAGAATGTAAGGAGTTGGGGTTGTAAATGATATGTAAGAGTGAACTATGAAAGTAAGTGCAAGGAAAAAACATGAAGAAATATCTCACCTTGAAGGAAGAAGAGGCAAATGGATCTTCATATCTGATTCAGGTTGTCACAGAGTTGTCATAATCAGGTAAGGTTTTGGATTTGGAACTCTAGCACCTAGAACTTTTGTCTGTAAAAATCTCAAACCCAGATGACAAGGAAAAAAATGGTGACCTTGTCTAGGACAAGGGTGAAGATTAAGGCCGTGTCCTTTTGACTCTGAAACTGATAAAATTTGGAGGGGACATGTGATTGTATCCAAGGCTTCCGAATCTAGATCTGAAACTCCAAAACATGTTCCTAAACATAGAAAAGAAGGGGAAGAAGGTTGAGGGAAGGGGTTTGCCTTAGTCAAACCCTTGTTTAGGTATCAACCTTGAAATGAAATAAATGTAATTGAAATAATATTGTCATGTAGTAGAGATTATATCAAAACAATGGAATATATCGTACCATGTAGATGCAATTGTCTCTAAATATGTGATCAAGAATGTTGATTCAATAGCTTTGACTCAACACAAAAACTAAAAGGAAATCATGTAAGACAAAACCTCATGTATTAGATGTTTTAATTCGCCACAATGTTGGATTGAGGAATATCTTGCAAGCCAACCTCAAATAAAGATCTGGAAGAAGCACTCCAGCATTAAGCCTAGAGCCCAATGAGGAACAAATATCTAAGACAAGACCGCAAAAGGCGACCTTGTCCTAGCAAGCCAAAATATTCTCAGGACTTAGGGGAGTGTGCCCAAAAGGGGTGGTGAAAGCCACAACCTGCCAAGAAATTAGTGCAGGTCCTAAAATCCAAAATTAAATGCAAAGGATCTAGGTGAAAAATGAATTATGTGGATGGATGGAAAAAGGGAAATTAAGCATAGAAGTTAGAGCCAACCTCAAGTTTTAAACAAGATTAAAGGAGGATGACCTTTATTTGAATTAATTATGCATTTAAGTACAATATAAGGTCATATCATAATAAAAATACTAAAGTAGGCTCAAAATGGTCCCAAAATGAGCACAAAATGAGTGCTTACTTTTTAGGATGGTACAAAAAAAAATAGAGAAATTAATAATCAACACTTGTTTGTTTTTCCATACTTCTTCAGGAATTTTGTTATCAAAAGTTGCATGGGTGATCTATTGATTGAAAGGAACAATTTGTAGTAAAAATATCAACCCAAAATGTTTATTCCAAACCAGTAATGCTCAACATGCATCTAGCTCACTCCATATTGTATGGTTCTTGTATTTAGCAGCGTCATTATATTGTGGTGTCCTAACAACTATCAATTGCATTGCAATTCAATGCTTACTTTATGATTATTTAAATTCTCCTGAACAAAATTTAATTCTATTATCTATTCTTAGACATTTTATAGTCTTTTCCTTTTGATTCTCTACCATACCTTTAAACTTTTTAGAGTAAGGAAATGCTTCATATTTCTTCTTGAGACTTGATAAATCCACACCTCATGAGAATAGTCATCTATAAATGAAACATATATGGTGAAACCATAATAGATTTTACAGGAGATTCTAATGCATCTGAATGAATTAAATCTAAAATTTCTTTGCTTCTAGTAGTACTTTTAGAAAAACTCGATTTATAGTGCTTTCCAAAGAAACAATGTTCATAAAAAATAAATCTTTAGATTTTGCAGCTGGAAGAAGATTTATAATTAGTAGTACCTTGAGACCATGTTTACCCATATGGCCTATCATTTGATGTCAGGTTGATATTGAGTCCACTTTTTCATCAAATACCACTATAGAATCTCCATTATTAGTTTCTCCAACCAACCTATAGAGATTGACAACTTTTTCTGTCTTTAGCAAAACTAAATATCCCTTTGTTACCTTGAGATAGTTATTTTATCCACTAAATCAATAACCACGTTCATCAAAACTTCTAATGAAAAGATTTTTTTTTAATCCAAGTACATGTCTGACATGCTAAATAGTTCTTACCACTTCATAAAACATCTTGATTCTTACCTCACCTTCACCAATAGCTTCAAATGGGTTGTTGTTTACCATGTAAACCATGCCTCAATCACATCAATGGTAAGAAGAAAATTGGTATCTATGTGGAGCCATATGAAAGGAAGCACCAAAATCAAGAATTCAAACATAAAGTAAAGAGCCTTTGAGATTAGAAGTCAATAACTCTTTGTCTTCCAAAGGTATTTAAAATTTTATTATGTTTGCCTCATATGCTTGTGAGCTAGGATTCTCATTGCTTTCTTTTGGAAACCTGAAACCCTTCCCTCCATGTCCATTTTTTGCACAATTCTAGTAGTTTACATTTTATTTCCCCTTGTATTTGGACCTATTTTGTCCACACTTAGTATTACCTCTTTCCCAAATCTTTCCTTGTGTAACTAGGACTTTATTTGAAGAGGATCCTTGAGATGTATTTTGTGTTGAATCTTCAAAGATTAATGTAGCTACAATATCTTCAAAGACCATTTTTCTACTTGGTGTCGAGTCACTAAGATCTATAACCATTGATCCCAATTTTCTAAGTGCTTTCTAGTAATGAACATAATAATATTGTTGCCTTGTCTTCTTCACCAATTTTTACTCCCACTAAAGCCAACTTTCTTATCAAAGAATTGAAATCATTCAAAAGATTTGTGCCTTATCAATTGTCCTGCATCCTCAAATTATACAATTCTTCCTTCAAAATAGAAGTTTTCTTATGAATGATTTTGTCTCATATAGCTTTGCAAGATTTTTTGGTCCCACTGAGAGGGGGGGGTGAATCGGACAAATCAAAACTTAACCACTTAAACTGAACTCGCCGATTCACTCGATAAATACTGAATACAGTAAATAACCAATTCACCAAATAACATAAGCAAAAATTAATCATTCAAACTTAGAAACATCATATTAAATCATTAACACATGATATAACCCAGTTGACACCAAATTTAACGAGGAAACCCAATTTGGGAAAAACCTCTGTGGGAATTGTAACCCACAATAAAAATGTACCCTTCTAAAGTACGCTCAGTTAAGAACTTATCCTGTTAAAGATTACAAACACATTTGCTAAATGTGACCCTGTTAGGGGATTTACCTTAGATCTATTAAGATCTTCACTTTGTTAGGAGTGGCCTTGTGAGAGGTCTTTTGGAATGTCACCTAAGTCTAGGTTTTACAAATAGGACGGTTAAATCCACTCGGTTAAGAGATTTATTTGTTACAAATATTAATAAGAAAAAATAAACTTTGCTTTATAAAAATAGAAACTCACTATGCTTGGATTAGATCCTTTGTTCTCAATTGAATACTGGCATCACATACTCCATTTATCTCTTTCTTAGACTGTAGATTCTTCAATTTGTCTTTATTTGTTCTGCTCGGTAAATATTTTTCTTCAACTTCTTTCATTCTTTGTTTAATTTGCCAGTAGCCTTACACTGTTTGTAATCCTCATCCTTTATATAGACATAATTTTTCCTCTTAATCTCCTTAATTTGATTTTCCTTCCTTTGTGCTCAATAGTTCGATCATCTTCTTCATATTTCTCAACTCGATAAACCATTTCACTTTTACCTCAGAACTTGCAACTTTTCTTGGAACTTTCATAATTATGTTTAACCGCTTGATCTTCGCCTTAGATCTTCATATTGAATTTCCTATTTGTAGTCTTGTAACGAAATTCATTTAATTCATTTCCTCATCCAACTCATCATCACTTCACATTAAATTCAATTTCATCATCATTTAATATCAGTATACTATACTTGGTAAAACTTGCTCTGTGACTCGGTAACATACTTCATTCACTGGTCAGTGTCTAACTCATCTTCAGTACTTGGTGCTTGGTAACTGTAGCCGATTCACATAACATTCTACCAATTGGCTCAGTCTAGCTTGGTAAAGTATCTCTTTCACTCATAACTTTATTCATTGTTGTTCCCAATTTGATCAATCGAATGACTGATTTGATAACATCAAATATATAGTAGAAAACAACTATAACATCATTACTTCATCATTGTTTGATATGTATTTGTCAATGGTTTAACTTCTCCTCTTAATATATGGTAACATAATAAAAATTAATTAATCAATTTCTTGATATCAATGACAGAACAACAAATGATCTAACCATTTCTACAATCACGATACTCGGTATCACTCGGTCTTCATCATCTCCATCAGATACTCATCAGATAATCAACAATCTCCCTCTTTGGCATTAATGAAAACCACTATAACAGTGTTATAGCAATTGATGATGGCAACTCTCAAATACATAATTGTACTCCCTCTGAGTTGATATATCTGTTTCCACTTTGATATTTCTAATCTGAATCTCCCTATTGGATAAATCTTATGCTTCTGTAACATACATTTTGAATATCCTCCATGAGTAAATATTAGCAATTCATGCTTCTCCCTCAATATCTCTCTTTAGATAAATGTCATCAGTTCATAACAAACTTATCAATTCTCATTCTCCCTCTTTGACAACAATGCCAAAAAGTCATACTCCTGAAAACTTGTTCCAGTAGTGGATTATACCTAACATGTACTCATAAAAAATTATATACAAAAAACTTTTCACAACTTCAGGAATCACCTAAAGTGTGTCACACTAACATCAATTCAGAAATAGATATTCTAATCAAGTATAGAATTGATGCAGCATGCCTCATGCTCTTCAGTGAACATTGGATAGGGGAAGAACCCCTAATTTACCTCTTAGATACTCAAAAGCATCTTCAGGTAGTGGCTTTGTAAATATGTTAGCCAATTGTTCCTTTGAATTCACATATTCCAATTTCACATTCTTCTCTTAAACTTTCTCTCTCAAGTAGTGATACTTGATAGAAATGTGATTGGTCTTTGAATGCATAACTGAGTTCTTTGATATATTAATAGCACTTTTATTATCACAAAAAATAGTAATTGGATCTGTGATCACTTCTTTCATACCTTCAAGTAATTGCTTAATCCATACTATGTTTGCACAATTCATAGCAGCAACAACATATTCATCCTCGACAGTAGACTATGAAATACAACTTTGTTTCTTGCTCAGCCATGTAACCAATCTTTCACCTAGAAAGAATGCGCCTCCACTAGTACTTTTTCTGTCATCAACATTTCTAGCCCAATCTGCATCAGTGTATACTTGCAGATCAAAAGTACCTCCTTTATTGTATAGTAATCCAAACTCTTATGTTCCTTTCATGTATCTCAAAATTCTTTTTACTGTAGACATATGTGTTTCCTTCATATTAGAAGAAAATCTTGCAACAATTCCAACAATGTGTGCTATATCAGATTTGTTGTGAACAACATACTATAATTTACCAATCATGGATTGGTAAAGAGTATTACCCCACCTCTTGTGTTTCATCCTCGTTGGATAGTTTACATCTAGTAACCATCAATGTTCCAACAAGTTTGGAATCTTCCATATCAAAAGTTTTAAGAATCTCTTTGATATACTTGGCTTGTGTAATATAGATTCCTCCAGTAACTTGTTGTATCTATAGACCTAGAAAGAACTTAATCTCTCCGATCATTGACATCTCAAACTCTTTTCTCATTTCATCAGCAAATCCTTTACATAAAGTGTCATTGTCTCCAAAAATAATACCATCAACAAAAATTTCAGCAATCAAAACTTTATTATCACTATCACATTTCGAGTAAACATTATTGTTATCACTTGTTCATTGAAATCCTATTCTGATAAGATAAGAGTGCAGTCTCTCATACCATGCTCAGGGTGCTTGTTCCAATCCATATAAATATTTATGTAACTTACATACCTTGTTCTTGTTTGTGTTCTCAAGGAATCCTTCAAGTTGCTCAATGTATACTTCTTTTTCAAGTATCCCATTAAGAAATGCAGACTTAACATCCATATGATATACTTTGAATCCTTTGTAAGAAGCATATGCTAGAAGTATTCTAACTCCTTCCAGTCTATAAATAGGTGCAAAAGTCTCTCCATAGTCAATTCCTTCTTCTTGTGCATAGCCTTTGCAAACCAATCTAGCTTTATTTCTGATAACTTCTCCATGCTCATTCAGTTTGTTTCTGAAAATCTATATAGTACTGATATAATTCTTGTCTTTAGGTCTAGGTACTAAATTCCATGTCTTGTTCTTCTCAATTTGATCATACTCTTCTTTCATTTCTTTCATCCAGTCTTCATCATCTAGTGCTTCCTTAACTTTCTTTGGCTCAAATGAAGATATCAAACATGTATTGTCTCTGGCCTTGCTTTTGGTCATCACTCCAACTTCCTTATTTCTAGTAATCTTGCTCGGGGAATGGTGCCTTCTCACATACTTTTCCAAAATAGGCTTGGTAGCTCTCAGTTCTTTAATATCAACATTCAGTTGTGCAACTCCTTCTTCATCTTCCTCCTCGGTAGGTGCTCTCGGTAAAGTTTCAAGTGCATCATGTTGTACATATACAAACTTATCATAATCATCAGGCTCCTTCTTATTGTCTTCATCATTCCTTTCTATAAATTCATCAATTCTTACATTTTCACTTTCCATCATTTTGTTAGTAAACTTGTTCAAACATCTGTAAGCTTTACTCCTTGTAGAATATCCTAAGAATATCCCTTCATCTCCTTTTGTACCAAACTTTCTTTCTCTAGTATCTTTTAGAATATAGCATTTGTTCCCAAAAAAATTTAAGTAACTAACATTAGGTTTGTGATTATACCAGATTTCATAAGGTGTCTTGTTGGTACCTTTTTTCATTTGTACTCGGTTCAGTGTATAAACAACAGTACTCACAACTTCCCTCCAGAAGTTATGTGAAACCCCTTTTTCAATTATCAGTGTCCTAGCACAATCAACAATAGATTATTTTCTTCTCTCAGCAATCCCATTTTGTTGTGGTGTCCTCGGTGCTGACAACTGTCTCTTGATTCCATTCTCATTACAAAAGAATGTAAACTCATCAGAAGTAAACTCACCTCCTTTGTCGGATCTCAGACATTTCAACTATCTTCCATTTTCTTTTTCAACTCGGGCCTTATACCACTTAAACATTTGAAATGCATCATATTTTTTATTTTTAAAAAATTACATGCATCATTCTTGAATAATCATCCACAAATAAAATAAAATAGATGTCTGCATAATAACTTTGAGTTCTCATTAGTCCACATAAATCAGTGTGAAATAAATCTGAAATTCCTTGTGTAACATAAGTCTTGCTTGCAAAACTAGATATAGTCATCTTACCCATCTGACATTCTCTACACATAGCATTCTCTGGTTTTTCAAGTCTCGGTAGTCCTCTTACTCTATTCTTCTTACTCACTTTGATTAAGTTGTAAAAATTAACATGACAAAGTCTTTTGTGCCATAACCAAACATCTTCATCTTTAGCAAATAGGCAACTCTTCATAGAAGTATCAAGATGAAATAGATTACCTTTACATTGTTCTCCAGTAGCAATCAAATTACTCTTCTCATCAAATACTTTCACTCTTCCATATTGAAATTCGAGTCGATGATATGTATTGTTTAGCTATGCAACACTCAACAGATTATACTTTAATCCTTCAACCCAATAGACATCATCACATCTTGTGTTATTCAATAGAATTATAGATCCTTTTCCTTTCACAGGATACGGGGCATCATTATAAATCTAACATAACCTCCATCATTCTTTTCCAAGGAAATATACTTAAGTGTGTCACCAGTCATGTAATGTGAACAACCACAATCTATAATCAATGTTTCATTCTTACTTACTTGTGATATTAGGGCTCTAGGTTCTTCATCAGAATCATCTTTTATAGCAACATAAACAACTTATTTTTCCTCATTACTTTCAAGAGAGTCATCATCACTTAGTCCTTCATAGCAATATAACAAGATTTCTTACCTTTTTTTGTAGTCTCTATATCTCCTAAATTTGGTTTCTCTCTTGTCCTTATCTATGTTATCTTTATTTTCCTCCTTATCATTATGTGGACAGTTAGATGCAAAGTGACCAAATTTATCACGATTAAAACATTTCAAGGGTAACTTACCTCGGTATTTTCCTTTGCCTCTTTGTATCCTTCTAGACAACAAAGCTTCAAATTCTCTTTCATTCTCATCACATTCAGTAAATAACTCTTAAAGTCCTTCAGTGCAACTATAAAATTTCTCACTAGCACTGCTCAAGTAACCATCTCTACCAACAGCTTCCCTAGCTTTTCCAATCTTTAAAATAAACTTAAATGCATATTCAATTTTAGAAGTAGTAGGCACACTATTGTCAAAATCATTTAGTTCAAATGTAGTTATCTTACCAATAGTAGCATCTAGTGAAACATTCATCTGGGATATAGATCTTAGCTCTTGTGTAGCAAATACATGAATAACATAACTCGGTAGCAGAGTTCTCAACATTTTTCTTGTAACATCATCCTCTATTATGATATTACCAATTCCTCTAATAGAATTAATAGTCTTCTTAAGTCTTGTACTATATTGTATTATTTTCTCTCCTTCCTTCATCCTCATAGAGTCAAATTTTCCTCTCAAGATTTATGCTTTAGCCTTCTGAGCATGTTGATCTCCACCATAGGTCAAAACAATCTTATCCCACATCTATTTCACAGTAATACAACCATCAACCTCATCATATTATTGGTCGGTAAGTGTAGAAGCAATCTCAATCATGACTTGTGTGTGATCATGTTTCTATCTTTTCTCACTGATAGTCAAAGCTGGAGTAGTCGGTGCTACATATTTATTCTCAAGATAGTAAAGTGCATACACTCTTACTCCAGACACATGCAACCTCATTCTAATTTTCCATATAGAGAAATGATCCCTATTCAGCTTTGGTTCTTCCCTCTTATACATCTTTAGATCTTAACTCAAGTCCTTTAAACTTATAACTTCAGAGTAACAAAGCTCTAATACCAATTGTTGGTCCCACTAAGAGGGGGGTGAATCAGACAAATCAAAACTTAACCACTTAAACTAAACTCACTGATTCACTTGGTAAATACTTAATACAGTAAATAACCAATTCACCAAATAACATAAGCAACAATCAATCATTCAAATTTAGCAACATCAGATTAACTCATTAACACATGATATAACTCAGTTGACACCAGATTTAATGAGGAAACCCAATTTGGGAAAAACCTCTGTGGGAATTGTAACCCATAATAAAAATTTACCCTTTTGAAGTACGCTTGGTTAAGAACTTATCTTGTTAAAGATTACAAACACATTTGCTAAATGTGACCCTTTTAGGGGATTTGCCTCATATCTATTAAGATCGTCACCTTGTTAGGAGTGACCTTGTTAGAGGTCTTTAAACACTCTTTTGGAATGTCACCCAAGTCTAGCTTTTACAAATAGGATGGTTAAATCCACTCGGTTAAGAGATTTATCTATTATAAATATTAATAAGCAACAGTAAACTTTGATCTGTAAAAATAGAAACTCACTATTCTTGGATCATATCCTTTATGCTTAATTGAATACTGACATCACATACTCTATTTATCTCTTTCTCAGACTGTAGATTCTTCAATCTATCTTTCTCTGTCCTGCTCGGTAAATGTTGTTCTTCAACTTCTTTCCTTCTTTGTTTAATTCACCAGTAGCCTTACACTATGTGTAATCCTCATCCTTTATATAGACATATTTTTGCCTCTTAATCTCATTAATTTGATTTTCCTTCCTTTTCACTCAACCGTTTGATCATCTTCTTCATATTTCTTAACTCGGTAGACCATTTCCTTTTACCTTAAAACTTGTAACTTTTCTTGGAACTTTCATAATTTTTTTTAACCGCTTGATCTTCGCCTTAGATCTTCTCATTGAATTTTCTCATTCGTAGATCTTGTAACAAACTTCATTTAATTGATTTTCTCATCCATCTCATCATCGCTTCACATTAAATTTGATTTCATCATCATTTAATATCAGTATATTGTACTTGGTAAAACTTGCTTTGTGACTCGGTAATTGACTTCACTCACTGCTCGGTGTCTAACTCATCTTCAATTCTTGGTGCTCGGTAACTATAAATGACTCACATAACATTCTACCGACTGACTCAATCTAGCTTGGTAAAGTATCTCTTTCAGTCATAACCTTATTCATTACAGTTCCCAACTTGATCAATCAAATGTACCAATTTGATAACGTATAATATATAGTAGAAAACAACTATAACATCAATATTTCATCATTTTCTGATTTGTATTTGTCACCCATTTAACTTCTCCTCTTAATATATGGTAATATAATAAAAATTAATTAATCAATTGCTTGACATCAATGACAAAACACCAATTGATCTAACCATTTATACAATCACGATACTCATTATCACCTGGTCTTCATCATCTCTATCAGATAATCAACAAGCTTATTCCACAAGTCATGAGTTGATTTCTCCTCTACAATTTTGAATAGAATTGAATTTACAAGATATAATTAGATTGTTTATCTATACATGATATCATTTTCATTTCATTCTACTAGGTACATGGATACATGTGTCGATGCTACCTCTTTAAGATCACAGACACATCCATCCTTAACCAATGAACCTTGAACCTTTAGCTTCCAAAGAGAAAATTTGGAACCATTAAACAATTGCATCTTAAATCTAGTAATAATGTTTCTTTTCATTGTTCACTTCCAAAAACTAATATGTATTATATGTAAATCCTCGCTTTGATACCAATTGTTGTGAAAACTAATAGTGTAATATGTAGAGAAGAACAATAACCATAAACACATATTTATGTGGAAAAACCTAGTAGAAGTATACCAGCAAATAATCCATAGGAAAATATCTTTCATATTATTTCTCAGTAATTTGTGCAATTGCAACAATCATCAAATGTACATGAAAACATAACTTCTCGTTACATATAACAACCAAGTTGAAAAGTCCTAATTGAAGACAACTTTCTAAAAATAGAAAGTGTGACTCCTACAACTACATGTTCAAAACATGTTAAATTTACTTTAAAAAGTAAATCTCCAAAAACATATTTGATGTGGAAGGGAGGCTATATTTATCCCCCCTGCTACCCCCATCCTTTAGCTTTCAGCTTAAAGTTGTGTCCTTCAGATAGTTGTGTCAAGCACCAACTTGAGGCACTACCATGATACCCCATGACAAGTATTTGTCACTACTGGAATAACACTAGAAATGACTTTGTATTCCAATACATTACACCTAAACCTCATTTTTTCATTTTTCTAACAAAGTGGGGGCCTCCTTTTTTTTCTTTTGTTTTCTTCTTATTCCCAACTTGTGTCTTCTTTTTTATTTGTTTTCTTTTCATTATCCATTTTGGTTGGTTCTTTATTTTGGCGTTGTCTATTTTTATTATTATTTGAGGTTCTTTCATTTTCCATGTTGAATTCTTCCACCTTGATCCTTGATTTCTCCTTCTCTATTTCATTTTATTCACTATTATAGACATCAATTTTTGGGGATTTTTCATGCCTTAAGTGAAAAGATCAAACTCAGATCCCCAATGGTGGTGACATCTTATCACTTCGAGTGTTGAATAAAATAATGTGTGGGTAGGAACTTATTGCTTTTGGTATACATTAATGGTGCTTTAATAATGAATAAGTAATGGGTTTTAATATAAAAATACACCATTCATTCAAACATTTAATATGGTATGCTCAAGCTGTCTACAATTGTTTTTCAAAACTTTGGCTCCCATAATTTGTGATGTCATTATTGTTTGTGAGTTTTTGGTTATTGGTATTTCATTTCTTGTGTCTGCTGTGTCTTCATTATGGTGTGTCCTTTCATTTTATTAGGTGTACCATTTTTGGTTTGAAGTATTTTCTGTAGTTTTTGAATAAGGCAAAAAAAGGTTTTGAAGGGACCTGAAACCCTATATAGAGAGATTAAAACAAAATAATCATTAAGGCATAGAGACAGCCAGACAAGACCAAACGTCTATAGAAAAGTAAGTTGGAAACAACAAAGAGACATATAAAGACCAAAATAAAATAAAAACCAGCAAAAAGGAACTGCAGAACCAACACCTAGAGCATAGTTAATTCATATTTTTCAAGAGCTCAACAACCTCTAATTCCAACTGATACATATTATCAGCAACCTTCTTTATCTCTTCAATATCCTGAGGCAACTTCACTAACACAAACGTCTTCTTAGTATTCACACAGGTACATTTATTGGGATCGCTTAGAGCCTTATGACTAGTATCCTTATTAGATGCCAATACAACAATGGCTTTGTCCTGATGCATTTGTTCAAGCTTCACCACCAAGGTCTTCATATGGTCAGCCGAGGATTTAAGGACCTTATGACTTTGTTCCATGATTTTGTTTCGGGGTGGTTTCCATATTATGAATTTTATCATCCATCTCTCCAACTTTAGAGTGATAATCCATCTTAATATTCTCCAAAATGTTTTCAGTTTGAGGTAGGCAAGAAATGAGAGAAGTTTTCTCCTCTTCCATCCAGGTATCCTTTGTAGCAGAATCTTTAGCAGTGCCCTTTATCATCCCTTTAGGATCAAGCACCTCCATCTTGCTTGAAAGTATCCTATGGTTGAGGTTAATACTTTTAATCTCATGAAAGGCCAACCTTATAAAATGAAATAAATCCACAGTGCCTTCCCTTGTCATGTCTAAAACCTCAAAAGTAATTTATTTGTTTGAACGAAAATTGAAATCATTGAGGTCCACAGTATTATGGGTATCCTCCTCCTCCCCAACAAAATCTTTGGACAAATAAGGAGAAATATTATCTTCCTCGACCACAGGGGAGACATTAATAGTAACCCCCTTACCTTTACCCCAACCAGAACAAGTCCTTATCACACTCTTGGAACCAAAGGCAAGGGAGAGAAAATGAGATTTCCCTTTGTCTTTACCCACAATCTAAATAGGGGCTTCTGACTTAGTTTTCTTTAATGGGGGGGGAGGGTCACTCTAACATCCCTACCAACATCAATATCCCACCCATTTTCATCTATCTCCTTAGAACCTTCACTATCATCCTCATACTCAGAAATGACTAAATGATGAGGGTCAATAGAATTAGCTTTAAAATACTCATAAATAAGTATAATGAGGCCCTCGTGGAGGACCTGATTACCCCTGGGGTTCTCTCTATGGGCTAAGATGCTAGCATTTAGAAATGAAAGCAAGTAGAAGGGAAAATAAACCTTCACTTCATACCTGAAATGGTTGAGAAGCACAAAATGGTAGCCATAAACCCCCAGTAAACTGACCATCCAGAGTGACATACTACATTATTTCCCTCAGAACCTCTCTCCAAACCAGTTTAATTTTCTTGGGCATGTAGTAACTTTTGTTGATTTTAACCAATTTTTTCTTCTCATCATCCTCTTTAGGGAACTTCTTCATCGTCGTGTTAGAAAGCTTCCTATCTCTGTAGAAATTCATTTCCTCCATTGAGATGCCCGTAATCTAAGTAATAACTCCCTTGTCCACGTTAACTGATCTCCCAAACAATTTAATCCTTCCATAGAAGGGTTCCACCCATGCAATCTCTTCAAATACTCCATGACTTCCCCTTTACGCAATATATGTCAAACTATGGAATTTTCCTTCTATTCATCACAAGAAATTGAATCCAATTTTTTCCTGTCACCACCTATATTTTCCACAGCAAGGTTTTGCAATCTAAAGTGAAGGATAACCAAAATACAAAACAAGGTTGTCCAAATAAGAATGTGCAGCACCTAGAAAGTGTCAGAGCTATTACTGACATTAAGTGTCATTTAATCATTTGGGAACTTGTTGTTAATCTCCATAATAAACTTTTTAGGTTTTGTAATCATTGTTAAAAGTGGAAACCTTTCCTTCCTTTCCATAGACTTAAACATAGTTTAGGAGGGCTTTGATGTCACTTGGCATGTCCCCTTCATCAATCCAATTAAGCATAGAATTAGCATTGACCCCCATAATTGCTAAACAATCAGCAACAATGTTCATTTCTCTATAGGTAGAAGAGATATAAAAAAAAATCAAAAGATTTTAGAATATCTTTAGCTGAATTGATTAAACCTTCAATAGTCCATGAAATTTTAATCTCCCCTTTAAGATATCCAATGATGTTGTTTGAGTCCCCTTCTAGCCACACCATTCTACAATTGATCTTTCTATCCAGATAAATGACTTGTAAAGCCCCCATGGCCTTAGCAAGGTGGTTAGTCTGGTTTCCCATTGGGAGTGACACTGTTGCAATGCCTCTGCCATACTCATCTCTCACCACTTCCCCACACCTAGCTAGCCTTGGATTACCCTTATCCACCCCATCAAAATTGATTTTAACCTATCCTTTCAACGAATAACTTGAAACCACGCCATCCTTTCTCCTCTTCACATAACCAAAGGCTTTCAAAATGTCAGAATTGATCTTTCGTTCCTTAGATATTGTTAGATCATAATCAGAGCAGACAACCTTAGCCTTCTTATAAGGGACATTACTAATTAGAATAAGTTTCTCCTCAATATCCCTAAAAATATTTTTAGCAACCACCTAAGGGGGGATGGTCATCTCACAGAAGATCCAGTTATTTCTTTCCTTCCAAACCCCCCAAGCCAAATGAGGAAAAACATCTAGTTCCATAACATTCTAATCGTAGGATTACATGCGGGACCTCTCCACTGGAAAGAAACCTCTTGAAAAGAAGTTGGGAAGGCCCAACTTAAATTCAATATATTTTAGCACCCTGTCCCAAATATCCAAAGTAAAAGAGCAATGAAGAAAAAGGTGAGATGCAGACTCAATATCAATACAACACAAAGAACACCTATTAGGAATCATAAAGCCTCTCTTACAAATATTGTCAATAGTTAAAAACCTATCCTGCAAGAGAAACCAAAGAAAAATATTAATCTTTGGAATGAGGATTTCAAACCAAGCTTTAGACCATAAAGGAGGCTACAAAGGAGAGGCAATTAGTAGGGAAACTGCTAAAGCAATAGAGAAACGACCCGGGGAAGTACCGCTCCAAACCAACATATCATCCACCCTCGACTGAAGAACACAAGAGAAGAGAGATCTTTGAATAACTTAAGAACCTCATCAACCTGACCTAGGAGAACCAATCCTGATACCTCCAATAGTCAGCAAAAAAGAGACCAAATCTAGCCTTACATTCATCAATAAAAAGGGTGAATCTGGGGTAATTGCAGAGAGGATAATAAAAAAGCCATCTATCTTACCAAATCAATATCTTCCTACCATACCCAAGCTTCCAAAAAACTCCCTTAGAAACAACCTTTCTAACTTTCACTATATTATTCCACAGAGAAGAACCCACAAGTAAATCATTGGCTGGAACAGACCCTTTAAAGAAGAAATTTTGAATAAATACTTACTATGCCATATAGAATTTCAATCTCTTTTCTCCTCGAAGCAGATCCAAATTTGATTTTCCAAAGAACATTATTGAAATTCCAGATAAATATGATGCCCAACCCTACCCACCGCTTCATTTTATAGACCTTGTCCCAAGCAAGCAAAGGTAATCTCTTTCTCTCCTCCACACTAGACCATAGAAACTTTCTTTGATTTTTTTCTATGATATCAACAAACTTTGGAGGAATTTTAAAAGTGTCAAGAGCATAAATAAGCAAAAAAAATTTAGAGTAATTTAAAATTTGGGTCTTCCCAACTTGACTAAGCAAAGCTCTTTTCCAACCAGCAAGCTTCCTATTGAATCCAACAATCATAGAGTTCCAGAAAGATTCAGGGTGCTTAGAGAAAAGGGGAAGACCAAGATAAAGGGAAAGAAGCTTCCCAATGCTACACCCAAGGATGTTAGCAATTTTCCTTAGTTGAACCTCCAAAGTATTGATGAAGAACAAAGAACTCTTTCCCTAATTCATCAGTTGACCAGAAGCATTACCATACAAATTCAAAGAGTTTTAATCATTCTAGCTTCTCAAATGGTGGTGTTTCCCATAAGTATAATATCATCAACAAATTGTTGGTGTGAACACACTAACTTAGATGAGGAAGGTCTCAAGTCAATAAACTTTCCTTCCCTAACCAATTTTTGAAAATATCTTCCCAGACTCTCAGCTCCATCAGAGTAAAGAGAATAAGAGAAATGGGATCATCTTGTCTGAGACCTCTTGTGGGCTTGAAAAAATGAGAAGGTGACCCATTGACTATCACTTCCAGATCCGACATAGAGATAAGTTTCCAAATAAGTTGGATGTTTCTTTCCCCAAAACCAAAGGCTTTTAAGATTTTTTGTAAAAAAATCATATCAAATCTCTCATAAGCTTTAAAAAAATCAAGCTTCATTAAGAAACCTTATTTTCCTGAAATGTTCAAGAGAGTGAATATTCTCATGCACAGTAACTATGGAGTCCAAAATTTGTCTACCAGACACAAACCCATTTTTCTGGGGAGAAATGAGACCAGGCAACAGAGCTAAAAGCCTAGACAAAAATTTAGGTTAAAG
Organism: Thuja plicata; assembly: GCA_018584345.1. Taxonomy (NCBI): domain Eukaryota; kingdom Viridiplantae; phylum Streptophyta; class Pinopsida; order Cupressales; family Cupressaceae; genus Thuja; species Thuja plicata. The sequence goes on from MU227207.1 coordinate 467,328, forward strand.
TTCCAATCATTGAAAATGTTTTGCTAGCCCTAAAATTTTAGTAAAGATTTTTCGCCTTGCTTATCAATCTTTTTCTATAAGATCTTTAAACTAATCTCATGAAAAGGGGTAACCTCCAGCTTATCACTGGACCCCAACCATGACGTTTTGTTTAATAAGGCATAAATATATTGGCCCTCATAGTGAAGATTGTAACCTTATAGAGTGTGCCTTATTTATGAAAATGGTCATGAAGAAATCTCGACCCCTCAGCCCCAATTTTTATTTAACTCACATAAAGTGTTATCAATCATTGACAAGTTATAACAAACCTTAATGACTAATGGTTTTAGAATAATTAATACATTTGTTTTATTCCCAAACCTTGATTTTTGATGTAATGAATTATTCTTGTTAGTCATCATCCTTTTAACTTGACCTTTATAAAATCTAATGAAAGTTGACAAGAATTATCCCTCAACCGTGATTGTTGACATTTTTGCTTTATCATTTAATTTTGTTTAGGAATCAATATTTGATGTTTCCTTTTGAGGAATAACCCATTTTTATGTATAAAAATAGGTGACATCCTCGAACTAATCCTTAAAATATTAAAAAAATTACTACACTACCAGCTATTTTCTTGAAAAAATGAATTATTAGGTGAAATTTTAAAATTCCAATGCAGTAGTACTGACTTATTTTTAAAAAGGCATGTGTATGTTCGTTTGACCTAAATACAAGGCAAAAATAATATTTTTTTCAACACATTCACAATAATTATAGGACAGATTCACAAATGTGATGCTTATTTTTTTGTGATGTTTTTGCAAATAAATAATTAGTTATGAATCTGTGTTAGGAATTTTTAAAATATTAAAATATATTTGTTTGTTAATTGTAACTTGGTCAAAAAATTATGAAATTCAATTTTCTTAAACATATAGTTTGTGAATCATATTCTAACACAACTTTCATACTCAAAAAATGTGAAACGATTTGATATTTATTAATGTTTTTTAATCATCCTATTAACTGAGACTTTAGACATATGCATGCATAAATTCAATAGTGATTATTTATTAAATTCAAAATAAGGTCTATCTTATATCATAGGATAATTGAAAATCTCCTTAATAAACCCCTTTTTATTTCATCCAATTTGGATTAAAAAGTCATTAGCGTGAAGGGTGAAGCCAGGGAAACCAAAGAAAACTTGTAAGTTTATATTTTTTAGTTGACTTATCAAATTTGACACCTCGAGCCAAATCCTAAAGAAATCCCAAGGAAAAATCTTGGGGTAGCAAAAATTTTCAAAACTAAATGGATATTCATTTGGAATAGATATCAATCCTTATTTTTTTGTGTACGTTCACTATATTTATTGAAAATTAATTCAAGATAGAATATACATATATAACATATATAATTATTGATATTAATATATAATATCAATATGTAATTTATCTTATTTTGGGGATCACCCCACAGTGTGACAGTAAGTCACAAGCCCTGTTGAGAGGGTAACCAAGGTTCGATTCATGCCCCCCACATTTCAAATGTAGGAACGAAGCACGATGAAGGTCAGACAGAGTACGAATGAAGGTTGGATAGCTGTCAGGCTCGCTGTTCAGGATGATCTGATGGTGATGTTTTCCGCTGATAATATAGGTCTCCTGCACTATGTCCTGCACACATGTGTTGTCTACGTGGTTCGTGCGGGTGGAAGGATAGACTGGGAGTCATAAGGGTGCCGACAACGGAGAAATAAGGATATTGAATTGTCATTCTGGAATGGAGCGATAAGGTGAACGTTGTCGAGGTTTGGAGAGATAAGGTTTCTGGCAGTTCTGACATGGAGGGTGGATGGACAGCATGGGAGACATAAGGGTGTGCTGACATCAAGAGATATAAGGAGAGAGACTGTCACGTACCGCATGGAGTGCTGACATCAGGAGATATAACGAGATGGACTGTTGAGCAGCGCATGGAGTGATAAGGTGGTCGATGATGATCTGAGGTGGAGGGTCACCGACAGAGGTGGTTGTCATGCGGGGAGTTATAAGATGGGCGTGATACTACCCAAATGGTGGTTGAAGAGGGAGATATAAGGAGCTAGGGAGATATTAGGTGGGATTAGATTGTAATAGGATGGCAAGAATGCCGATCAAAAATACTAAGGATGAGGTCCCTCAAAAATTTGGCCTCATTGGTTCATAGCTCCAGTCAAAAGCATTTACCGATCAAAATATTAATAATAATAATAATAATTTATCTTATTTTGAAAAATGGGTAAATATTCATTTCACACAAATAAAATTTACAAAGTTCAATCTCTCGGGCCAAGAAAGGAACAACAAAAAGATGCAAAAAGAAACCCCAAGAGAAAATCTAAAGAATAGATCAACTACATATTCTTGTCCTCTGTCATTAGCTTCTTTAGAGTTTGAGAGCACTCTAGAGACAAAGCTCCCCAATCTCCAACATTTAACCCCTCCAAATACTCAGAAGCCCATATTTCTAAACAATATTCCACTATGTTTCACTCTCTATGAATATGTCAAAAGACTAAAAAATCTAGAAAACAACTCAAACTGAAAATATATCTAACCATCAGGTCTAGTTTCCAATTAACCCCATATAGTTGTTGCTCATTGAGCATATCTAGCACAATTTATGAATCAAATTTACAAACAATCATTTTTCCACCCAAGAGAACAACCTCTTTCTTCTACATACAAACTAGAAAGTTCCTCCATGAGGTTAGTAGAGAAGTACTATTTATAGATGAAAAATAAAAACATAACAACCCCAAAATTATTTATGTCAATGGCCCCAATCCTTGCATGATCTAGATTCCCCTTAAAGGAACCATCATTATTCACCTTCAAAATTCCTTGAGGAGGAAGCAACCTTCCTTCACTATGAGTCTTCTTTTTTACCTATCTAGGTCTTTAACCTATAAAGGAGCTAAAGATCATGTCCAAAATATTCAAATTTACATTATAATAGTCAAATCACTAGGATCCATGAAGACTAAAAGAATTTTTTGCTCAAATAATCTTCTATAGCTTATTGCTGATATTTTGTCACAACTGAACCACCTCTATTTATATATCCTAGAAAATTACTTAATTCCTTTCCAACCAAAGATGTCAAATAGTGAAAGTACAAGCAATATTCCAAGCCACCTAAAAAAAAGAGAGGTCTTAGTTGGTGTATAGCAGAAAATGGAGAGCAATTCTAAGATGTGGATCACTCACCAAGATCTAATGTAAATTAGGAATACAAACTCAACCCTTAAGTGAAAATTTTATTAGCACAACTAAAGGGGATAAGGGTGCTAATGAAATATTTAAACCAAAGGGAGATTTGGTATTCCTTTTGTGGGGTAGATATGATGATGATATGATAAAGCAACATATAGAATATCTTATCCGTGAAAGTAAATGCAAGAAAATAGGAAGGATGTATGCCCCTTGAATCAAGAAGAGGAAATATGAACTTCAAATTTGAATTTGACAGGCATCAAAATGTCAGATCTTGTTGCAATTCTAGAACTAGAACTCTGAAACCTGCATTTTTCTGCTTTGCAATTTTCAGCCAAAAAGTGCAGGGACAAGTCAATGTTTTAGGGACAAGTTGAAAAATCAACTTGTTCCCGACAACTCCAAATCAGATAAAAAAATTTGGGTTCACATATCTGCACCTTTACTTCCCAGATCTAATCTTGAAAGTCCCAAAACCTTTTCCCACACACATAAAATGGAAAATGGTTTTAGAAAGGGGGTTGCCCTGGTCAAACCCCTATTTAGGAATTAACATTGAAATTTAATTAAAATTGCATAAAGGAAAGAAGTATGTAAAGTAAGAAGGTAAAGGGTTAATTCATCTTGTATGAAACCCTCATGAACAGATGTAATAATCACACAAATCCATGAAGATGCTTGTGATATGATTGGAGAGATGTAGAATCAAGGATACCCTCACAAATACATATATCTATGATTGTCACTCCTAGATCATGAATGTATGTATGCTTAATAACCACTTGGTGAAGGAGAGAGAGAAAGAAGGATGAAAGGATCTTCTTACTTGAATTGTGAATACCTCTACTTGGTCATCGTGGGAGAGAAACTTGCATCAAATTGATAATATTGCCTTTGATCAAATGGATCTTGAAGAAATGGAAACTTGGAGATCTTGAATTGGATGCTTGCCTTCAAATCTTGAATCCAAATACTCAATTGCACAACTTGAATGCTTGCACTTAGTTGAGATATTGTTTGCAACAATAATAGACAACAAAATGAGAGGAGAGAGTCCTCTTTTATACTCATTTAGGGATTCAAATTTGATCTAGTCCGACCACAAAATAAGACCTTGGAGAGAGACCCTGACATTGGGCCTAGAGCCATATATGGGCTCAAAAACCTAGGGACATGTCGAGAGCTGACTTGTACCCCAGGGAACAAGTTTAGATGTCGACTTGTCCTAGGTTGAATAATCTTAGGATGTCAGTAAAAGTGAGGAGATGTGGGAAAAACATAAATGCAGACATCTGAGATCAAGCATAATAGACATACAGACCTCAGGATCATCAAAATGGGGTCTAATAGGTCCTAAAAGACATCCAATTATGGGTGCTAACTTTTTAGGACGATACAACTGGAAGATTACCCAAAATTTCCTAGATTGGTAATCAAAGATGTAGCATAAACACAAGCATGTTTTAAAGATCCCAATAAATAGTACCAAATCTCACTAGAGAAAGGGTGCTAGAAGAAATGATGCAAAGAACCTTCTTCATTATTATTGCAAAGAACATAAATTAAAGGACCCTAGAAGCCTCTCTTCTATGTATTCTCCTAGGTAAGACACTTATTCTAGGCCACCAACCATAGGAATAAAGTACATCTGGACCAAGAAAAATTGTTTCATGCCTGATTCCACCAAGGAATGTCATCCCTCCCATATAATTGTATATCCAAATTCAAATAACCTAAGGCCATAAATAATTTTCCCTCTGGGTTAAGACCCCGAGAAAGAATACCCCTCCCTTTAAGGGAGTTACACATTCTACTTGCTAAAGCACTAGATAGCTCTTAATGAGCATCCTTAGTACCCCTTGCAACCACTCTCTCGGATCCTTTCAATGAATCATATCCACTAGACCCAAATTTTGAGCAATTTTAAATTCTTCCACTTTATTCAACCCAACTTCCTATAAACTATTATAAAGGGGTTGGTAATAGAAAATCATTGATATGATAGGGGTGGCCATCCTATGAATCATACCAAAAGAGAGCATCTAAACCCTTATTAAAAATCCAAAAAAGCTCCTCTTTGATAAGTTGTTCCCCTGTCTTAAGAGAATTCCAAATCATATAACCCTTCCCCAAAAGATAGTAGTGAGGAACTGTTGGAATGTGATTTTGATAATTATTATTGTCATTAATGGTTTTTATTGATGTTGATATATTTTGATTGATCGATTGTGGTTCTATTTGGCTTTGGTGATCTAAAATTAGAATATTTTGGATGATGTTTTATAATGTTCTATCTTTGGTCATGATTGTCCCGGTCCCATTCATGTTATAACGTATTAAGATACCTTATTTTGGGTCTGGACCTATCTGTACATCGATGATTGTGGTTAAAAAACATAATATGCATTGTAACATGTAGATCTTATTTTTAGCTTTGGATAGTGTGATGAGTAGATAATGTTAGAGTAATAGTCTATCAGGTTATTAATTAAATCATTATGATCTAATTACTAACTCACCTATTCACTCTAGTTGCTTAAGCTAACCTTAGGTTTTCCCTTTTAGGGTTTCATGATTCCTTTTATAAGGATTCACCTCTTAGTTTTCTTTACGGAGTTTTCACATCACATTGTAATTCATAGAAACATATTGTTAATATATTATTTTCTATTGCATACGATGTCTCCTCTGGCTTTTTGGCCTCCATAGCCATTCTTCTCTACTGTCTTTGCTTCTTTCTTGTGATAGTCATGCATGCAGGTGTTCTTGGGTGAATTTGTTTTTCTCAAATCTAACATGGTATCAGAGCTCACTTGCTGCTCATTGTTCATGTTTTGTTGAAGCATACCAGGCACAGAGGGTTTCAGAGGTTTTTCTGGCATCTTTCATTGATTTTGGGGGGTCTTTGCTTTTTGGGGCACTTTGGACAAAAACTGACCTCACGGTTGCGTCCAAAAGGCCCAAAAACCTTAGGATCCATATAAAACACGTCCGATTTGGACACCGGAGCATCTGAGAGAAATTTCTTGGCCTTCCAGGGCCGTACGGGCACGGTTTTCAAGGAAAAAACATTTTCTATTTTTTTGGGCAAATTTGGCGTTTCACGGATGCATCGCCAGTGCGCCACCCAGCGGCCACCCGCGCACCTCCTGTCGCCCGCGCGCAGCCAACCCGCCGTCGTCGACCGCGCGCCACTCGCGCGCCGCCTGCGCGCCACCCGCCGCCCGCGCGCCTCCAACCCGCCGCCGCGCATGCTCTGCCCGGCCGCCTCCGTAGCGCCGCTCAGCCCTAGTTCACCGCCCCTGCGCAGCCCAGGGCAGCTTTAGCCCAGCGGGCGGTCCTATGAGGGACCAGGGGCTTCGGCCCAGCCCCTGCGCCCAGGGGCCAATTTTTTTAGCCCCAGGGGCTTATTTTTTGTCTTTTGGAGCATTTTTTAGCCCTTATCGCCTTTTTGGCTCTATCTGGAGCATACAGAGGCCTTTTTTGGACTTCGTTATATTGTCAGAAAGCTCTTTCTGAGCTCTTTCCGACTATTGTAATTTGGTTTTTTGGGTCTGCTATTTTGATAGTATTTTTTGCTGTTGAAGTTTGATATGTGTTTTTGCCTTCCGGGAGTCATATCTGGCTCATCCGGACTCCGTTTTTGGCAAACCAGATATCGTCGGAAAGCTGGTTCAGTGAACTATTCAGTTGCAGAGGTATTTTTTCAGATTTTGCTTTAGGTTTTATCTCCTCTGAGTTTGGCAGTTTATGCACTCTGCTGGATTGCTTGGGTTTACAGGTCCTGGGATCTTTTCTTTTGATATTCTAGCTCACTCTTCTTTTTGACATTTGAGCTTGTATGCTTCTTCTGATGTATCTTTATTCTGTAAACGCACTGAGATAAAGTGCCTACTTCTGTATATCTGGGATCTTGTACACCTTGTATGGTTTTTGTACTTGCACTCTGTTATAAAGTGCCATGGGGGGTTATGATGATTATGCCGTTTTAGGCCCATCCACCTTTGTCAAGTGAGCGTACCTTCCATGACATTAGCCCATGCTGTGTGTCGGTGACACCACCCTTTATCCTGTATTTGTACTTCTGTTGCACTGTTGGTGTTCCTAGTTCTTCATTCTGCAGATGTTTCTGGCATTGCATTTTAGTGTTCCTATCACCTCTCCCAGTTCAGCATTATGGGGGGGTTCACCTGTTGGTTCTATTGCTTCCTGGTTCGATTGATCAGCTCTTCAGACATTATCTTCTCTACCTGGTCATGCACTTCAGTGGGGGTTCCAGCAGTTTCTTCTGACAGAGTTTATAGCTCCATGCTTAGGAGATGCTTCTTGCTCTTTCTTGTTCCTCTCTTTGGGACTTTCCCTAGATTGAAGGCTTAGTTTCCTTCATCTAGTTTATTTTCTTGTACTTGGGTACCTGATCAGGCCTTGTTGCCGAGATCCATCTTTCCTGCTTTCTGCAGTAGTTTCCTAGGTTTTGCTTCTCCCTAAGCCTATCTTAAGGGGGGGTGTTAGAGTAATAGTCTATCGGGTTATTAATTAAATCATTATGATCTAATTACTAACTCACCTATTCACTCTAGTTGCTTAAGCTAACCTTAGGTTTTCTCTTTTAGGGTTT
>MU227207.1:475243-485883 GCA_018584345.1 Thuja plicata
TTGCATACGATGTCTCCTCTGGCTTTTTGGCCTCCATAGCCATTCTTCTCTTCTGTCTTTGCTTCTTTCTTGTGACAGTCATGCATGCAGGTGTTCTTGGGTGGATTTGTTTTTCTCAAATCTAATAGATAACATATTGCATTGAGTGAGGAGATTTTGGTGTGGTCCATGTTTCATTCCTTTCATAGTGGGAATGTCTTGTTGTGACCTATTTTAAATTGTATGTGGTTGAATTTGTAAAAAGATAATTAATATTGTGCTCAACTGACATGGAATAATATGGAAGCAAAGAATGATATATGTAGAGGATGATTTCTATTTGATGAAGATATGTGTGCAAGCGTTGTGAACTTGAAGAGAATAAATTTAAACATTAATGTTTGTGCGATTATATGTAACTTGTGATAGTAGTTTGTTGTATTCTTTAGTGTTGTAGTTGGTGTGAAATATTTTAGTGGTGGAATTGTTTCTCATTATTTTTTATTTTGGCAGTTAGCCAAGTTTTAGCTGTGATAGCTGGTATATGTACTTAGGGTAGTTATCTTGACCAACAATGAACCTTATCTATAGTGAGCAAACCGATAATGAGCCTTTGTAAACCCACCTTAACCAGTGTCACTTTAACCAATGTTCTTATTCATGAGAATTAGTTTCTCTGTGATTTTTCCCATCTTGGGTTTTCCACAAAAATTTGATGTTCATTGTGTTTGGTGTTTGTTTGCGCTTTCAATTTTATATATGTTATGTTTATATGATTAATCTAAGGTTGCTTCAGATTGATTAAGTTAATGAAAATTATTTTATGGTAACCGGTTCACCCCCCCTCTCAGTTATCTGGGACGGTTCTACAATTGATATTAAAGCCTTAGTTCCTTGGAGGAGAGCTTAACCGCTTGAGGTAGATACAATGGCACAAAAAATGTCAGTTCTTATGTTTTATGGATCTGACTATAGTTTCTGGAAACTACAAATGTGATGTTATCTGAATTCCCCAAGCTATACTACTTAGAAAGTTGTTGAGACAAAATATGTTGCACCAACGAATGGTCCTACTAGTTTATATGATATTTCAGCTCATGAATAAAATGAAAGACCAAGGTACGCTATCTTTAGTGATTTATCAAAAATCAAGTTGACAAAAGTTATTTTATTGAATAGTTATTATGAAGTTTGGGAAAAGTTGAAAGAGATAAACGAAGGAAATAATAGAGTTAAATTGTCAAAGAAGCTGATTGCTAAGCATAGATATGAAAATATGAGAATGGAAGAAGGTGAAGACATTAAAAGATATTTTCAGAGAGTTGATAGTGTTGTGAATGAATTCAAACATCAAGGAGGCACTCTGATAGATGAAGATATTATGGAGAAGATTTTGATGACCCTATCGAATAGTTACAACGACAAGATCTTTGCAATTGAGGAAGTCTATGATCTAAAGAAGTTTACGAAAGAATGGCTATTTGGCACTTTATCTACTTTTGAGATGAGAAAATTTGGAAAAGAGGATGAGAAAATTAAAATTGGATTTAAAGCCACAAAGACATATGATGATCCAGAGAGTGAAAGTTTTGATGAGTTGGAAGCAAATTTCACAAGGAAGCTAAAGATAGGTACCAAAAAATATAAAGGTATGTTACCTCTTAAGTGTTTTATATGTGGAAATATTGGTCATATATCTACTAGGTGTCTATAAAAAGGAACAAAATAGAATTTCAAAAGATTCAATAAGAAAGTCTACTATGTTAATGAAAATGCTAGTGTATCAGATGATGAATCAGATCAAGAAGATTGCATATTTTTGGTTGAAAAAGAAGAACCTAGATTTGATATTTCTAACATTTGTTTGGGATCTAATGGTTTCATTGAGATTGTATTGTATTTTAAAATAAATAAAGATGAGTGGTTGATTGATATTGGATGTTCAAATCATATGACTGGTGCTAAAAGTAAGTTTGTGTAACTTGAAGATTATGATGGTGGTCCTACTAGATTTGGTGGTGATAAAATGACACAAGTTATTGGAATTGGATCTATTACTTTTGATGAAAAATATAACACTAACAATGTTTAATATGTGAAGGGTTTACATCATATTTTGTTGAGTTTTGGATGTATGTGCGAGAATGGTTATGATGTTGTGTTTTAGAAGGATGGATGTGAGGTTTGAAAGAAGTCTGGAACTATTAGTACTGCAAGAATAAAGACAGGTGGAAACATGTATCAATTGGAAGGTGCGAAGATATTCTTAATATTGCAATCTAATGATAGTTGGTTCTGGCACTAGAGGATGTGTCACATTAACTTAGACAATTTGGTAAGGATAAGTTAAAATAGTGCAGTTAGATATTTTCCACAACTAACCAAACTAGACAATATTATTTGTAAAGTGATGCAGAGTGCACACCCAAAGCCTGACTATGGGCCCTTTCTTCCTGTTTAAGGACTCAATTCAACCTCCACCTTATCAAACTACTTCTCAGTAAAGTATCCTACCCTTCAAAGAGTTTATTTCTCAACTCGATAACTTCCTAGAGACACTCAGTACCCTACTCATCCTAGAGTGCTCGGTAACCACTCGATTACTATTCTTGTTTTGTTCTACCGACCGGTCTTGGTAACAATTTCTGGTTGCTTGGTGACTTTCTTGTTTAAGTCTCACCAAGTGAATTTTCCTTCATAGATCTTAAACCTAGTTTCCGAAACCTAGGACAGACTTATAAATTGTCTTCAACTAGAAGATTTTCAACTCCCTTAAACCCTATTGTTTTAGTAACTACCAAAACTCCATATTGGCTTCCTGAAACCTTTAAACTTAGGGTTTCTTTACTACCCCTTCTCTAATTACTTATCTATCCAAACCCTATGGATATACCTTCACTGTGACATCCCAAAATACTTCAAAAATTTTAACATACCCTTTATCAAATCAGATTGCTCATTGCTCCACTCACCTGAGCAATGTCCCCCCCCCCCCCCNCTCACCTGAGCAATGTCCCCCCCCCCTCTCTCTCTCTCTCTCTCTCTCTGATCACCCAATTCTTCACTTCATCTACACGCTAGCTTGTTAGGATTATATTATGCATGTTAAGGATGATTCATTACATGAGAATTAGATATAAATCATTCATGGAATGACCATCTTCAAAATAATTGTCAAACTATTATTAAAACCGTGAAACTAAAAGACAGTCAACATGAATTTGTTAGAGACTAAATGGAAATGAATCTCAGAACATTCAAAATGGGTTAAAACAAAGATGAAAATATTATCAACACATTACAAACATATAAGAGTCACTTTAAATCTCAACCCATGCAACGAAACATCAAGATTGCATAATTACTGTATTTTATTGAAAATCCTTCTTACAATCTGTACACCAGGCATCCACACATCTATATGTCATACAATGGTCAAATTCAAAGTTATAAACATTTTACCCAAATATCCCAACCAACTCTGATAGGTTACATTACTTGTTAACGACTAACAACTCCTTAAACTGAATTCCCTCCAAAATACCACCTAGTTGTTATTATTTAAATATTCAAATTTTGAAATCCCATTTTAATGCATTTTCCTATCTAAGACATATGCCACTAATGCCACTAGATCCTTTATGATCATTTCAACTCCTATGGTCCCTAATTAGACTCCTTGGGTGTTATTGACCCTACTTACAAACATTTTTGATGGGTGGTTTTACAACATTTTCAACATTTTTGTGTTTACAATATGTCATAATTGGCTTCAAGATCCCATAACTGATCTTGGTTGTCTTCCAAGTCTTCATAACTCCTTGGTGACTCCTTGATGCCTTCATGATGTTGTTTATCCTTCTAGGTGCCATTGCACCATAAAGAATGTCAAGAAGGAAAACAAAAAAAGAGAAACATTCAAAGGACAAGATCATTCATCTACCAGTTTGTTGGATCTTGTACACATTAACCTGTGTGGTCCAAATAGAACACAAAGCTTATAAGGTGAGAGATAGTTCACAATTTTAATTGATGGTTATTCTAGATTAACTCAGGTTGCATTCTTACGAGAAAATTTAAGCATTAGATAAATTCAAGATATTTAAAGCAAGAGTTGAGAATGAAGTAGATAGAAAAATCACGTGTTTGAGGTCTGATAGAAGAGGAGAGTTTACTTCTAACGAATTTAACAATTTCTGTGAAAATATATGGCATCAAAAGATAGTTATTTTCCCCAAGGACACCACAATATAATGGTGTGGTAGAAAGAATGAATCAAACAATTCAAGAAAAAACTATAAAAATGATTAAAGAAGCAAGTTTACCAAAGGTCTATTGGAGAGAACCTATACACATACTAGTATATACTCTTAATAGGGTACTTTTCAGAAGAAATTATATAAATACATCATATGAGCTATGACATGGAAGAGATCTGATAGTAAAGTATTTCAAAAAATTTGGAAGTAAATTCTACATTCAAAGAGATGGAGACAATCTTGGAAAGTTTTATAGTAGAACTGATGAAGGCATATTTTTGGGTTATTCTACGTAACATCTAAAAATGTGATGATAATAATGTGGAGTATGAAATAGATGTTGTTACATTTGAATTTAGAATGTTTATTGACATGTGTGGGGAAGATAAGATGTTCCTTTTAATCTCAAATACACAAAGGAAGGATCCAAATTGATTAACCACAAAGGAAGGATCAATGCATAAATGAATCAATCTATTGGAAATGAGAGAAAAGAGGAAGGCCTTACATCCCATTTATAGAAAATAATGTATGATAACTATAATTGAAATGAATAGGATAAAAGTACTAACCTTGAAATGTTACAGATCTGAATAATGCTATTTTCGGGGGTCTGTACTGAGTTTCTGGAAAATCTGCAACCAGATCTAGAATAGAAACGCAGAGACAGACAAAACCTAGAAAGGTTTTTTCGATCTGGCTCAGTTCTGATTTTGACCCTCAAGTCAATGTCACCATTGGCCTAGAATTTTTGATTCTGACCTAGGGTAGAATCGACCTCTAAAACCTCCAACAGAAAATATGTTTCCGGATCCTGATAGTTTGTTGAAAAGGGTATCCAAATCTGCACTCCAAATTGTTGTTCCAAACCTGTCCCTAGAAGAAAAATGGTTTGTTTGTTGGGGGGGGGGGGGGTTTGCCTTAGTCAAACCCCCGATTTAGGAATTAACCTTGAAATCAATAATTAAAATAAAGAATTCTAGCAAGTAGTATAAGTGAATCTAATAATGAAGCTATGATATTCAATAGATATGCAATTGTATTTTGAATGTAAACAAGTATGTAAATATGAAAGCTTGGACTCAATATTAGACACCGTAAACCTCCATGATTTATTTCTTGGATTCCACCTTGAAGGGGGAATGAATGAGTCTTGAGGATGCACAAAGGATATTGAAGGAAGATCACATCACCATCATGGATAGATCTAGGGCTTGAATGATGAATCTTGAATGCTTGAACCAAATCTGTTCAAAGGATTGAAAGCTTGAATAATTTATCTTTGATGGAGAACTTGAATGCTTGAGAGAAAGACTTGAACACTTTAAAGGCTTGAAAACATGTAGAACAATGGATGCTTGAACTTTTTGCTTCTTGGATAGTAGATGATTTGTACTTGATATGACTTAGTGCTTAAAGAAAATGAGAGGAGAAAACTTCCTTATATATGAAACTAGGGCACAATCTTCTAGAGAGGAATACATAGGAGAATTAAATTCAAATTAGACCTATACCCCTAGAAGAGGAACTATATTATAAATAAATTTAGAATCTTCACTTCGAAACCCAAAACAACCAACCCGGAAGTGGGAAATGGACTTTTAATGACCTTCGGCAACCGACAAACTTTCAAACTGGAAAGGAGACCCGGGTCAAAGTTGAGGTCATCCTTGACCTAGGTCAAGGTCAAGGTTGACCTTGACCTAGGGAGTTAGAACCCCTGGAAAATGTGCCAGATGGGATGGATGGTGCCTGGAGAGGCCCAATCAGGCTAAATAGGCAGAGAAGTAGGAGAGGGTGAAAAAATGAGGGGACAATATGATGATGGTAAAAAACACCCCCTAAGGAGGGATAAACATTCTTAACATGGAATTAATTCCATTTTAAGATGATACATTCTACAAGAAGCAAATATTATTGATATTACAACAAGAGACTTAACAAGATAGTTGAAAGTACAGATGCGAAAGTTGATGAAGATATCCACAGAACTCCTAACAAGCATATTGAATATGAATTTGACTCACGGGATAAAGGAAAAGTAGACAAGACAGAAGAGACAAAGAAGAATATGGCATCAATAAGTAAGACCCCAAGGTATGTACAAAGAAATCATCCAGAAAATCAGATTATTGGAGATAAGAATAAAGACATTATCACTTGAAGTAAGCCATATTAAAAACATGTTTTTATTGTGTTTACTATCATAAATTGAACCTAAGACTGTAGAAGAATCATGCAATGATCAAAGTTTGGTAAAAGTAATGGAAGAAAAGCTTGATTAGATAGATAAGAATCAGACTTGGAACGTATGCCTAGACTAGCAGACAAAAAATGTAATTAGAACAAAGTGGGTGTTCAAAAACAAGCTGGATGAAAATGGAAATGTGATAAGGAACAAGGTAAGAATAGTTTTAAAGGGATACACCCAGATCGAGGTATTGATTTTGAAGAAACATATGCCCCTATTTCCCAAATGGAAGCAATTAGAATATTCCTAGCTTTTACATCTTTCAAAGATTTCAAATTTTATCATATGGATGTAAAGTCAACATTCTTGAATGGAGAACTGAAAGAAGAGGTCTAGATTGAACAAACAGAAGGATTCAAGTCAAAGAGTGATCTGGATGCAATTTTCTAGCTGAAGAAAACATTATACAGATTGAAGAAGGCACTTGGGGCCTGGTATGGTAGATTAGACAAGTATCTAATTGGATATAAATTTTAGAAGGGATCTATTGATAGCAACTTATACTATAGAGTTTATTCAGATAAGATGTTGATTATTATAGTATATCTTGATGACATAATCTTTGGAGGTAATGATGATATGTGCAAAAGATTTGTAGAGGAAATGCAACAAGAATTTAAAATGTCTATGATTGGAAAGCTAAATTTCTTTCTTGGATTACAAGTAAATTAGAATAGAAAAGGAAATTCTATTTCTCAATCCAAGTATATCAAAGAATTATTGAGGAAGTTTGGGTTGGAGAAATCTAAACTGGTTTGTACACCTATTGTTACTAGATACAAGTTAACAAAAGATGATGATTCACCCAAAGTTGATGCAAGTAAGTAAAAATCATTATTTAGAGGTTTGTTGTATTTGACTGCTACTAGACTAGATATTATGTATGTTATTTGTTTAGTAGCAAGATTTTAGCAAGAACCAAAGGAATCAAATGTTGTTGCAATAAAAAGGATTTTCAGATATTTGAAAGGAACTGAAGAATTTGGATTATGGTACCCTAAGGATTAATATTTTACTTTGACAACCTACATTGATGCAGATTGGGGTGGTTATATTGATAACTAGAGAAGTACAAGTGGTGGAGATTATTTTCTTGGCTCACGATTGGTTGTATGGATGAGTAAGAAATATGATTCAATATCATTATCTTTTGTCGAAGCTAAATGCATTGCAATATCTCCAGGTTGCACTTAGGTACTTTAGATGAAATAAACATTGAAGGATATTCATGCAATATTTTATGAACCAATATCAATTATGTGTGATAATACTAGTGCCATAAACATTTATAAGAATCTGGTACATTGTTCCAAAATGAAATATATATCCATTAGATATCACTTCTTGGGGGAGAAGGTTTTGGACAGTGAAGTAAGACTTGAATATGTACCTACAAAAGAATATATTGCAAATATTTTCACAAAACCATTACGCAAGGACACTTTTGAATACCACATGCACAAGTTGGGGGTTTTGTCCCTTCCTATTCAGAACGAAAATGTATTGGGGTGTGTATCAAGGTCTAGGGTATTTTATGCCTATTATTTTCTGGGTCAATGTTTGGTGGCTTCCTCTTAGGAGGAGCAAAGTAAGTTTTTTAGGGGAGTTTTGTCCTTTGTCATTGTTGTCAAAGGGGGAGAAGAAAAGATGACCTAATGCTGACATTTCTTTATTTTCTTTGTCATTGATGATTGTTTCCATCAATTACAAAGGGAAAGATTACTGGATTGCATTTTTTTATTATTGTTGTTGTCATTAATGGTTGTCATTGATGTCAACATATTCTAGTTGATTGATTATGGTTCTATTTGGCTTTGTTGATCCAGAATTAGAGTTCTCCAAATGATGTGCTATAATATTCTATCTTTGGTCGTGATTGTCCTAGTCCCATTCATGTTGTAACATACTGAGATATCTTCTTTTGGGTTCAGCCCTATTGATCATTAGTGATTGTAGTTTGTCAACCCAATATGTATCGTAACATGTAGATCTTATTATTTGGATTCAAATGGTGTGATGAGTGGATACTATGTTGCATTAAGCGAGGAGATTTTGGTGTGGTTCACGTTTCATTCCTTCCACTGCGAGAGTTTATTGTTGTGGCCTATTTTAAATTGTATGCAGTCAACTTTGTAAAAAAGATAATTAATAGTGTACTTGGTTGACATGGAAGAATGTGGAAGCATGGAATGATATATGTAGAGGATAATTTATGTTCGATGAAGATATGTGTGCGAGGGATGTGAACTTGAAGAGAAGATTTCAAGCATCATTGTTTGTGCTAGTGCATGCAACTAGTGATAGTAGGTTGTTGTATTATTTAATGTTGCAGTAGGTGTGAAATATTTCAGTGGTGGAATTATCTCTCATTATTATTTATTTTAGCATCTAGCCAAGTTTTAGGTGTGATAACTGGTATATGTATTTAGGGAAGTTTAGACTGATCGACAATGAACCTTATCTATAGTGAGAAAACCGACAGCAAGCCTTTGTAAAACAACCTTAATTGGTGTCACCCTAACCAATGTTCTTATTTGTGAGAATTAGTTTCTCTGTGGTTTTTACCATCTTGGGTTTTCCACGTAAATATGGTGTTCATTGTGTTTGGTGTTTATTTGTGGTTTCAAGTTTATATCTATTATGTTTATCTGATTGATCTAAGGTTATTCCAGATTGATTAAGTTAATGAAATTTATTTTATGATAACTGATTCACCCCCCTCTCAGTTATCTAAGATTGTTCTACAAGAACATTAGTATTGTCTACCCCTCAGAGGTATTTTACAATAAGAATTCTAGCCCACTCTTGGTATTGGATAGTACATCATCTCTAATAAAGCTTGACAATTAAATTTGAACCCATAATCCCCATAGTCTTAATCCCAAGTCCTCCCTCTTGCTTCAATATGCAACCTAATTCCCACTTGACAAGACTCCAATTGAATGCAAGAAGATTTCCCCCTCATTAAAATTGACGGGAAAGGGCATCAATCTCCTTAAAAAATCTTGAAAGGGAATCTTGAACAAAGCACCTATAAATTAGAAGGGCTTGGACAACTAACTTCAAAAAAGTTACCCACATAGCTGTTAAAAGCCATTTGCAAGTCCAAATGACTTTCCTTTCTATAAAACTTGTCAATAGAATCCTGCTAAAAATCTCTAGACTAAGATCTGACTATTAGGGAAATCCAAAGTAAGCCAAAGGAAGGGAACTAATATAAAACATTAGAATCTAAGAAGTCTTACTCTGAGTAAGGTGAGGAGTGTTTAAGAAAAAATAGATGACTTATCCTCACTAATATTTTGCCCAAAGGAAGTCAAGTAAGTGTCTAAATCTCTTCTAAAGTTAACTACTTCATTGATTATGGACATGCCCATAAGGGTTGTACTGTTTACAAATTGAAGGTGAGAACGAGGACGTAAAATATTATACCAGTTCCATCCCTAAAACTAACCTTAACTAACCAATGACTTGATAAATATTCTTAGATCCTCAACCATAGTAATTAACAATTAAGGAGAGATGATCTCATTTCCAAAGACCACAAGAAGCTCTAGATAACTTAGAGGGTTCATCATTGATAAGAACAAAGAAGAGAGTAGAAGTGAGAGAACTCATTACCCAATCAATGCAATCCTTGAAAAAGCCAAAAGCTTGAAGAACTTTGTGCAAAAATGACCACTTGACTCTATCGTAAGCTTTTTACATATCAAGTTTTATGAATAAGGCCCTATACTAGGAGTTTTCCATAGAATGAATGGCCTCAAAAGCAATCAAAATCCTATCAAGGATATATCTACCTATAATAAATACACCCTATTCCTCAGAAATCAAAGACTTTAGGAAAGAATTGTGTATCTTCAAAATCAATTTTGTAATAACTTTATCAGTAAGATTGTAGAGAATAATGGGTCTAAAATAGTTCAAATATATAACACCCTCCCTTATAGGAATAAGAATCAAGAAAGTAGAATTCATCTCTCAACATTTGCATGTCTCTTTGAAACTTTTGTACTACCTCTAAAATATCTAATTTAAGAATTTTTCAAAACTCATGAAATATTTGATATAATGAATCCATCAAGTCCCGAAGCTTGTTAGACCTATTGCAATTTTTTTCCTAGGGTTCCTTGGTTTCCTTGCCAAGTAGG
>MU227207.1:487772-509494 GCA_018584345.1 Thuja plicata
TTCCTGTCACCTCTCCCTGTTCAGCATTATGGGGGGGTTCACCTGTTGGTTCTATTACTTCCTGGTTCGATTGATCAGCTCTTCAGACATTGTCTTCTCTACCTGGTCATGCACTTCAGTGGGGGTTCTAGCAGTTTCTCCTGACAAAGTTTACAACTACATGCTTCGGAGATGCTTCTTGCTCTTTCTTGTTCCTTTCTCTGGGACACCTTTTCCCTAGATTGAAGGCTTAGTTTCCTTCATCTAGTTTATTTCTTGTTTTTGGGTACCTGATTAGGCCTTGTTGCCGGGACCCATCTTTCCTGCTTTCTGCAGTAGTCTTTAGCTGTTTTGCTTCTCCCTAAGTTACACTTAAGGGGGGGTGTTAGAGTAGTCATAGTATTGCTAATAATTAAATCATTTAATTATTAGTCTATTTACTCTATGCTTAAGTTATACTTAGGTAGCATTCTAATTCTTTAGGGTTTTCCCCTTTAGGGTTTCGGTATCCTTTTATAAGGACTCACCGCTTTACTTTTCATTAAGGAGAAGGAGATTATTATTGTATTCTATTGTTGATAATATAGAAGCTTTTTTCTTTCAACATGGATTTCAGGTCTCTGGCCTTTTGGCCGCCATAGCTTCTTCTCTCTTCTGTTTCTTGCTTCTACTTGTGATAGATGTGCATGCAGGTGTTCTTGGGAGAATAGGACATTTCCTATTTTTAACAGGGTTTTCCCTAAACCCCTAATTTATTAAACCCTAGGTTTTTATTTTGGGCTCTATGTTATATTTTGATATTGATTGGATATCACTGATCACTGGTCATCCTAGTTACAACATATGCCTTTTCATTCATTTTGATGACCAGTCCCTTCTTCCTAGGCTCCCCCGTTTTCCAATTTTCACTAAATATTTTCCTAAGTCATAAATCCTGGTCCTGTGCTTTATTTCCTTAGCTATATCCTTATTTTCATCATAGTCCTACATTCGTAATGCTAAATATTTTTGGCACATCTTTAAAATTGCTTCAAGTTATTTGTTAAAGGTGCTAAGTAGTGGGTCCATTTCAACATCGACATATTTTGTTTGGATTTTTATTCTACTAAAACTCTTTTCAAGTCCCAACGGTCTAGAAAAATCCTAGATGGTAAGAAACTTATCATTCCAGTGGGACTTTATTCTCCCATTGAAAAATCATTTTAGCTCTAGCATACCATCAATGCAACATTTATGTCTTGCATGGGAAAACAGATCAGTGGAAGTTGGTTTCCCCTAGAACTTATTGTTCTGTTAGAACCTTTTTAAAATATATTCTTTGAATAACTAAGTATGTTGTGTAATTCCATAAGAAGGTCAAATAGTGTAAGGCATTAATGAATGTGGCCTCTTCTTTCAACGAGTTTATTGTTAAAACACATGAAGTATATGAGATTTA
This sequence comes from Thuja plicata, assembly GCA_018584345.1. Taxonomy (NCBI): domain Eukaryota; kingdom Viridiplantae; phylum Streptophyta; class Pinopsida; order Cupressales; family Cupressaceae; genus Thuja; species Thuja plicata. The sequence continues at coordinate 489,190 of MU227207.1, forward strand.
AGTTTATTTACCCTCAAATTGTTGGCAATATGTTGTCATCAATGTCAAGATCAATGTCTTTGATGTTCACTCTTAGCATTATGGATATTGTTAGAGAATGTTGTGTGGTCTCTCATGCCCTGTGTTCAGTTGTTGTAGAGATGTTGATGTGTTGATGCAATATATTATTGGATGTCAACCCTCATTAATGTTGATATCTACACTTATGTAAATGATGACGTGTTGAACATAAAAAAAAAATAGTGTTGACGTATCACTTGTTGGTTGTCAACGAAGATGTCATTATGATGATATCATATTAGGATGAGTATTAGAAACATTAATCTATGAGGATTATAACCATTAAGATGGAGACTAGAAGTATTAATATGAGAATTAGAAGCATGGTGATGGTGTTGATGGTATTGTCATGCTATAGGTTGTTCTATTGCTCTTGAGTGGGAAAATGATGTTTTGATCCTTGCAGGTTTTTTGAATTATGGAAATGTAGGAAAGAGCATTGAATATTATCTAGAAGAATGCTTTGAGTTCCTCCACATTTAACGATATGGTCTTGGGGTTTGAAATTTTGATTGTATGTGTTGTGGACAATGCACTCCTATCATTTTAGGTGCCTAGTGTTGGTACGTGGTGATTGATTATGCAAGTATTGTACACTCATTAGACGAAGGAGTCAACTCAAAGGACTGCCATAATGGGGGGCCAAAGCCCCCCCTAATTTTTCTCATATGAGTATGATAATACGAGTACGAGTACAAGAATACGAGTATGCAAAAAAGATTATGAGAATATCCTTTTAGGGTCGGAGTTAATTTTGTTAACCAAATTTATAAACTACCTCTAAAGCCCTGATAAATAGGTAGCTGTGTGGTGTGAACATCTTTAAATTATTATTTGCTCTTCACTAGATAATAAAATAAGTGGACAACTGTTTCTGTGGTGGATGTAGCCCATATTAATTGAACTACATTAAATATATGTGTTATTGTATTTCTATCTTCACTTATTTATGCATTATCTTAATATTGTTTATTGCTCATATCTATCAAAACCCTAACAACTTGTATCAAAGCGATGTATAATTTAGTGATTTGGTAGGAAATTTCAGAATCGAGTGAGAGCAATGACAAAGGAAGGCATGATTAAGGTTGATAAGTTTAGTGGCCAAAACTATCAATTGTGGAAGATGCAAATGGGAGATTGACTATATAAAAAAGATCTTTTCTTACCATTGGGTGGAAAAACAAAGAAGCTGATAACTACATCAGATGAACAATGAGAGGTTCTTAATAGGAAGGCACTATGAGAAATATGACTGTGCCTGGCATCGTTGGTGACTTTTAATATAGAAAAATAAACAACAATGGGGGGTCTAATGAAGGCATTATACAAATTGTATGAGAAACCCTCGACATCAAATAAGGTATTTCTCATGAAACTTTTATTTAATATGAAGATGGCACAAGGTGGGGTTGTTAGTGATCATTTGAACGATTTTAACACAGTTTATAGTTAGCTAAGTTTTGTAAAAGTAAATTTTGATGATGAGGTTAGGTCTCTCTTGATTTTATGCGCATTGCCTAAAAGTTGGAATGACTTGGTCATGTGGCTATAAGTAACCCTGTCTCTAGTTCAAACACTGCAAATTTTGAGGATGTTGTTGGTGTTATCCTTAGCAAGGAAATGCGATGAAAAAACACATATGAGACATCAAGTAATGCTTTGACTGTTGAGAATAGGGGACGAAAGAGGGAAAGAGGAAAGAGCCTAGGTAATCATGGGAAATCTAGGAAGGATAGATCCAAATCTAGGGTAAATGTGGAATGCTAGCATTGTTGAAAGAAAGAAGATCTAAAGAAAGATAATTGGTCTCAAAAGGGAAAACAAGGAGATGCTAAAAATAATTTGGGTGAGAGTTGTTTAGTTTTAATAGAATATTAATCTTACTACAAAAGAAGGATCCATTTTTATGGTTACAAAATTGTACCAGTATCAATTTTAAATGTACAAGGTAACATAACTTACCACTAAAAATGCTTTGTAAAAATTAATTGTATGGTTTATCGTATAAATCATACCCACATATAAGTATACACTCATGTCCTTGTTAATACATTGACTAGAAAGAACTTCACCCATCATTTTTTTGTGAGAAGTAATGAAGCTTTATAACACGAAACCTGCACTACTTGGAGAGTAATAAGACAATCCACATTGTCAACTTTAATCTAACAAGTGACACTTTGAACTAAACTCAAAGTGATCAAATTATGTGAGAGAAAATTGTTTGGTATAATTCCCTAAAGATGTGTTGTCGTGGCTTTGTACAATTGTAGAACATGCACAAAATATATTTGTTGAAAAGGTCTTGGAAACTTTCAAGAAAATACAGCCAACATGTATAAAGTTAGTGTCAAAACCTTTGCCTACATTCTCCTTAATTGTGATAGAATAATAATAATATAATAGGGTATGAAGTTGGCTTTCTATGATTCTAGAATATGCACAAAATATGTTTGTTGAAAAGGTCTTGGAAACTTTCTAGAAAACATAATCCACATGTATAAAGTTAGTCTCAAAAACCTTTGCTCATCTTCTCCGTAATTGTGCCAAAATAAGAGTTCTATAATAAGGTATGGAATCTATCACAATGTAATGGAAGGATATTTTATTAGATGTGATAAATGCAACATTGTGTGTGTGTGTGTGTGTGTGTGTGTGTGTGTGTTGATATACATACATATACACATGTCTCTATCTCCCTCTCCCCTCTTTCTTAGATCCTTTCTCTCTTTTCTTTATATCTCTATTTTCCCTTTATCTCCTTACCCCTCTCTCTTGCTCTCTCCTCCTCCTCTCACTCTTTTTTGTCTCTATCTTCCCCCCCTCTTCCTCGCTCTACTGCAAACATAACATGAGCCGATTAGTAATGAAACCTAATTGACATTGTGTATTGTACAAATAAATACAAATAATAGACCCATTTTTTCCCTAATGACCTTCACACCTCTTTGGCTTATCCATTGCACACCAAGACACAATTGCCAAATTACTTAAGATTGTGTTTTTTTCCTATATATAAATGCATTTAAATTCTAATACTATATACAAATAATAGATCCATTTTTTTCCTAATGACCTTCACAACTCTTTGACTTTTCCATTGGACACCAAAATACAATTGCAGTTTACTTAAGATTGTTTTTTTATCCTATATAAATGCATTTAAATTTTAGTAGTAGTAAAAATGTTACACAACACTGAGGCATTAGCAATATAGTTTTCCTCTCTCTCTGATCATTTCTGCTATAAATTAACAGGGTTTTATCGAAGGGTTTTATGCATTGGACTGGAGCCGCATTTTCTTTGAAACGATCATGTGGGTGCTGCGTAAAACCCTTACTTATTCTCTCAGGTAAGTTTTCATTGTCTTTCCATTGCTTAAGTTCTCATCGTAATATTATCTAATCTCTTGATCTATGCATATGCACATATACGGTCACAAAACTGACAAATCCTCATATCATCATTCGGCAGAGCGCACGGTGAATATATTAACGTGTTAAGGACTTCCGCAAATGTCTTTGAGAACTGGAAACACAATGCAACAATATTCAGCCATTCCGCCGGAAGGTGCATTGAAGATGACAATGTTGTGGCCGAAGATGACAATTTTATAACTTCTAAATCTTTCAATGGACGCGCTTTCCAGGTTTGTCAGGTTTCTATATTTAAATTGCTTGTAGCATTCTTGTGCATGCTGTCATTTGGTGATATGATATATTTGTGAATCAGTCTGTGTCATAAAAAGTGGTTATGATTATTGGGCTTATGTGCAAACAGTTGAGTATTGATTAAATTTAGCAACTCTCATTAGAATTTCTTATGCTTTTGTTTCAGCTGTGCTTCATTTGATCGTTCTGAAGCAGTGCAACATGTTGTTGCTTATTCATTAACTTTTTAACTTAATATATTTAAAAAGTTTATGTGCGAGAATAAAGAGTAAATTACATCGATTAATGGTCAAGAGAGGTTTCGAAAAGTCTAGCCAGTAAACCTAGCAATATGAGGAGTGAGTAAAGCGATCACTGCCTAGTAATGTAAACATTATTTGACCAAGAGGGAATAAGATACATATGTAAAAGTGTATGAAGATCTGGAGATATGACACGGTTTTTAAGATTGTGCTGGTGAGGCTACCAATCAATGGTAATTAGGATACTCAACTTCAAAGCTCCACTCTGGAGAAATTCTCCAGCAGAGAACAGTCCAGTTGCTTATTTGCAAAATGATCCTGCTAGGAATTTTATGTTGTAACTGTTGGTATTCTACTGTTTGGCTTCTAGTAATAATTTCTAAGTTGTTGCTCCTAAGGAGCTAATTGTTGCATTGCTTGTAATGAGCTAAGCATTTGTGTCAGTTGGCTCAATTGCTCATTTGAGCTGTAGCCTGTATTTGTAAGCTATAAGAAAATTTTAAAATGATTCTAGTGATATGAGGGTTGCACCTAATCACAGATCTGGTGATTACATACAATTTAAGAAATGATCACTTCAGCTCTGCAAATGATAGAATCTCAACAATCTTATCTCGTCACGCCCAGAAAGAGGCTGTACCCTACCTAGTTGAATGTTAGCTCAAATTGGGGAGAAATCCATATCCTTTGTTTGCCTTGCAATTATTTAGTTTTTTTTTTGTGTTGTTAGATTTATTCTACCCAGAACCTTAAACTGTTTATTTGGAGGCTACATTATTTATGTTAATTTTTTTTGTTTGAAATGTTAATCAATTGCTGTTGATTAATTACAAAGGAGATAAAAGCTCCTTAAATAGAAAATACAAACAAAGTTTCTAAAACAGTGTAATGCCCCCTCTTGAATAACGCCTTTGTATATTTTAAATAAATTGCTAAGTCTTCTTTAATAAACAATCTCCCGGACTTGGGCGATATTTAAATAATTGGAGATGTTTGATACTTTAGATTTCACTTAAGTTGTCCCTATTTTTCAGTCATGGATGGGGCCCTTGGCTTATTAACTTGTCTTAAGGTAATTTTATTTAATAAAGGCAATTGTTATTTTTTCCAGCTAGGGGCGAACTTATCTTCTTGTTAAAATCGCCTAAAATCTAGGCTTTTATGGGATTGAGAAGTTTTTGTGAGTGCTGAGTCTACATAAGGCAGCGTTGATGGTTAGATGGGCATCTTTTTCCTATCTTTTATTTATGTTTCCTTCTGCAACAAAATCACAGCCTTACCAAGACAAAAACCTTGGTAATGAAGAACTTGGACGTCCACCCAAGCTTCAAAAATGAAGAAATAAATGCCAACGCTGCTGTGGTAATTTTGCAGCTCTGAGAATCAATGTTGAAAATAAAGCACAGGACAGAACTGGGTTAACTGAATGTGTATGGAAGGTACCGCAGGTATATGTGGAATTCTCAGCTACAGGTGAGGGAGATTCCAGCGGTTGATCATCCTCAGGTAACCGACTGGGTTGTATTCACAATCATATTTCTCAGAAGACGTATTGTAATAAAGCTCTTAACTGGAGGTGATCTTTCAAGTATTGTCCTATCCTTGCTTAATTCTGTTAGTAATACTGGGGCTCTTATACAATCTTATTTTGGCTGTTTACAGTAAGAACTTTGCATAAATAAGAGGTTTGCAGTCAAGGATGTTTAACCAACTTGATAGTCTCAATTGTTGTATTCGAATCTTTAATCTGGTTTAAGTTAGTTTATGCAATTACATACCTTTGGATTGAATCAACTAGCAAGGATATTTCAGTGGTATCGGAGCCACAAACCCTGCCTGCCTGTGGGGTTTCAGTTTGCTTTTTGTTTTTTTTCGTTGCATGTTCTTGTAACAGGTTTCTATGCACTCCAGAGGGTTTGAAACACACAGATACAATACAAGGAGTAGGTCTGGGCAACTGGAAGAAAAGGAAATAAATCCATCTGAAGCAGAAATGGGTGAGAGAAGGGATGAAGACCCTCTTCGTGAGTTGAATAATAAGTTGAATGACTTTTTGACAGTGTTTGCACAACAACAACAAATGATGCAACAATTTCAAGAACAGATGATTACAGCCATGAGGCAACTAAGGACTGATCGTGCACGATCAAGGAGGCCAAGTAGTCATCACAGTAGAGGTGAGGATGGACAGGGAAATCATGATAGAGCCGCTTCCAATGTGGTATTGGACAGCTGATACAAGGTTTGATCAACCTTTACCTCCTCAATTTTTACCATGTCAAAATGACAAAGAAACCCTTCCTAAAGCAGAGGAAGAAGAAACTCACATCATAGATGATGTCATGATGGCAAGAGATGAGTATATGCAATTGCCAACTGATGTAAGGCAAATAATGAACTTAAATAAGTTCATGAACCAGCATAAGAACAAGGCCAGAAATTGTCTGTAAAGACAAGACAGGAGGCCTGAAGGTTGAGTAAGGCAAGCTTTCGAGCCATTAGAATACAAAGATACCTTGAATAAGATAAATATTCCAACTTTTGATGGAATTGGAGAATTATCAGCAAGATCATGGGTTCATAAGTTGGATACCTTTGTGGCACTCAAGCCCATGGAAGAGGAAAAGGCAATACAGTTTGCTACCATTTATTTAGAAGGGGTAGCATATGACTGGTGGCATCACGGTCTTATTATTTCCTAGGATCATGCTATGATTCAATCATATGAAGAATTTGTCAATAGGCTAGTTACACGCTTTGACCGGAAAGACACAAAGTTATATTACAGGGAATTAGCTCAGTTGAAGCAAGTGGGACAGCTCGAAGCATACACCAATGAATTCCAAAAAATTGCACTAATGGTTCCTGATATGCCCCAAAAAAGGGTCACAATGTGCTTTGTTGAAGGCCTAAGTGAAAAACTGAAAGGACCAGTTAAAGCCCATAGGCCTAGTTCTCTTGATGATGCTATTGGGTTAGCCTATGATTTGGATGTTACACCCTCATCAGTCACAAAAGAAAGATTTCAACTCTTGGAAATCCGATAAAAGAGGGCCAAACCAACAAAGAAACACAAGTTTCAACCGGCCAAGAAATGCACCTTCAAAAGCTGATCAAGAAACAAAAAATGAACTTAGAAGGAAGAATTTGTGCTTCTCCTGCAAAGAACCATGGGAACCAGGTCATCATTGCCTTGGTAAAGGTAAGTTACACTTGATTGAAGTACATTCAGAAGAGGAAGATCAGGATGAGCTAGAGGACAACTTTGAGGAAGAGAACATAGGAAAATCAGCCTCCACAAATAGAACTGGAGGATACAACTGTTAGAGAAAACCCATGCATTGCCACTTTATCTGGAATTCCTCGAGGTAGACCTATCCGGTTGAAAGGTGTTCTGAAGGGGCAGCAAATGGTATGTTTAGTGGATAGTGGAGCTACGCAATGTTTTATTAATGAGGAATTGGTCAGCAGACAGGGTCTTCAGACTGAAGATTTTCTGGGATTTACTGTTTTTGTGGCAGATGGTTTTCCTTTGACTTGCAATCGTATTATACCTCAGCTGAATATTCAAATGGGGGATTAAACTTTGTCAAGTGATTTATTTGTTCTTGGTCTCAGTAATGTTGATGCTATTTTGGGACTACAGTGGCTTGAGTCATTAGAAAGGTATGTTCAGGACTTCAAACAGATGTAACTAGAATTTATGGTTGAGGGTAAGAAAAAAATATTGAAAGCTATGGCTAATGGTGGACCAAGGGTAGTTTCTGCTTGAAGAATGGAAGCTTTATTTCGACATGATGGCATAGAATGAGTAGCCCATTGCTTGGTTTCTAATCAATCTACCACAGGAAAGGAACCCTCTCACCATAGTGATATACAATCTGTGCTAGATAAACATGGTGTAGTGTTTGGGGATATTCCTCTTGGGCGTCCTTCTGATAGGGGATTTGAGCATGTGACTGAGCTTGAAGAAGGCTCGAAACCAGTTATTATCACTCCTTACAGTCATTCTCGTCATTTCAAAGAGGAAATTGAAAAGACAATCAAGGAGCTGCTGAAAATAGGACACATACGCCCAAGTTCCAGCCCTTTTGCTTCTTCTGTAGTGCTAGTCAAGAAGAAAGAAGAAAAATGACACATTATGTATGTGTATTGATTACAAGGCATTGAATAAAATAACTATAAAGAATAGATATCCCATACCCAGGATAGATGAGCTTCTGGATGAGCTGCATGGTTCAGTTTTTTTTTTTAAGATTGATTTACGGTCTGGCTATCATCAGATAAGTGTGAGGGAAGAAGACATTCATAAAACAACACTCCATTGTCACTATGGACACTTTGAATTCCTTGTTATGCCCTTTGGACTCACAAACGCACCAACAACCTTCCAGTCCTGCATGAATCATATCTTTCGTGATCAATTGAGGAAGTTTGTTAGTATTCTTTGATGATATACTAATCTATAGTAGAACTTGGGATGAACATTTGTAGCACTTAGATATTGTTCTAAGTATCATGTAGAAGCAATCTTTGTTTGCAAAAGCTTCAAAGTGTGAATTCGGGATGTCTGAGATTCTTTACTTCGAACATGTAATCGGGATTGAAGGGGTAAAAGTTCATCAGGAGAAAATACATGCAATCATGGATTGGCAGCCTCCCAAGAACATATTTGATTGGAGAGGCTTCTTGGGTTTATGTTGCTATTATCGAAGGTTTGTACGAGGTTTTTCCCAGTTGGCTTCTCCATTGACCAATCTTACTAAGAAAAAGGCTCTCCAGTGGTCTCCCGAGGCACAAAGTACATTTGATAGGCTCAAGGACATCATGAGCACATGTCCAATATTAGCACTTCCTAATTTCACAAATCCTTTTATTGTAGTGTGATGCTTCTGGACAGGGGATTGGAGCAGTGTTAATGTAGGATAGGCATCCCATTGTATTCAGGAGCAGGAAGCTCAGAGATCTAGAAAAGTTGTATTCTACTTGTAACAAAGAAATGTTGGCCATCATGCATGGTTTAGCCAAGTTCAAACAATATTTGGTAGGTGCAAAATTTACTGTCAGAACTGATCATAATAGTTTGAAGTACTTCTTGGAACAAAATGATCTCAATGAACGTCAACAAAAGTGGGTAAGCAAAATCTAAGCATATGACTTTGATGTAGAATATATTAAAGGGAATAAGAACGTGGTTGCTGATGCTCTTTCTAGGAGACCCACTCCTTGCCCACTTACAAAGATTTCAGCTGATTGGAAATCTCTATTGTTGTCCGAGTATACTAAGAATTCCTGTGCTTGTGATTTAGTGGATGGAAGAGTACATGATGATAGATATTCTGTGATAGAGGATGTGATATATTACAAAAACATAATCTACCTTGTACCTGAGTCTAAGTTGAAGCACAATATTATGAGAGCATTACACTGTTAGACCCATTCAAATTTTTCATGGTTCCAAGCTTTCTTCCATGTCTCTGCAATTGTTTCTGGTCTCTGGTTTAGGCCCTAAGTCCCGTTGAGTCAAAATCTTGGCTAAAACCCTAAAGTCCTCAAGACTCGTTATAATTTGAAGTTACTTTTTGTAACTTAAATCTTTAAGTCTTAAGTCATGTGTCATGTCTTTAGGTTGTCGTCGAGCGGGGCCACCTTATTTACTAATGTATTTTCCTAGCGGGGTTTTAATATTTCCTAAGTCTATATCCCCGAAATACTTTATCTTTATGCATATGCTGAGCAAGTTTGTTTCGATCTGACAACTGTCACTTTGCCTCAGTGCCAAAGTGCAGTCAATCTAATGTTCAAGCCATTGTGCCGTGTCGCCACCTGTCCCTCTGTGATCGTGGGTCCAGGCTGTGATGTAACAAAGGTAATCGGTGTTCAGATCCGAGTGAATCGGAGGCGGGCGCTTTGCCTTGAACGTCAAGTTGCATGACAGATAGTCCTTAAGGCATTGCGCCTAGGTGTCGCGTGGCAATGTGGGACTAGAGTTGCCGGGTTACTAAGCTGATTAAAGGACAGTCTCATCTTTTTGATCCGACGGTTGGCATTATGACTTAAGGCGACAGATGAAGTTCTTTAACCACTAAGGCAACGCGCCAGGCTAACACGTGGATGTGGCAGGCCAGATCTGAGACTTAAAGGTTAAAGGTAAAGTGCAGGTAGTTTCTGTAGATCCAACGACGGGCGTTTTTCCTTGATGGAAAGATGCCCGATGATCACGAGATACTCATCAAGGCATTGCGCCATCTCGACGTGTGGCAGTTGTTAGATTTGGGGCCTGTTTGAAGTCAATTAACTAATGATTAAGTCTCAGGAGATCTTACGGCTGGCATAAAGCCTCAAAAGAAAGATGAGTCAGATCTAACGTTCAAGGCATTACGCTTGGTGGACACGTGGATAAGTGATGGGATCCGACCAGAAGTAAAGAAAGGTAAAGGTATTGTAAGTTGATTTTAAGCCGACGGTTAGCGCAAAGCCTCAAGGGATAGATGATCACGAGATACTCATCAAGGCATTGCGCCCTTGTGACACGTGTCCTTCCTAGTTAAGTGGGACTTGCAGTTTTGAGGCTAGGGGTAAGTTAAGGAGATAGTAAGTTTAAAAGGATCTGACGGTGGGTGTAAAGACTTATGAAGAAGATGAACGACAGATAATGATAGAGCCATTGCGCCTATGCGACACTTGGCAGAGTCTGATCCACAATGCCCGGATAACTTAAAAAAAGATCTACGGATATGTTTTAAAGTTGAAAAAGGATTTGATCTCAGCCGTCCAAGTCTCTTTCCGCGCCACCTGTGACTGTTATAACTAAATTTCAAATATTTAAATGTTTTCTCAAAGGGTTCGATGGCGGTGGACTCAAATCTTGTCTCAGAGCCATTAATGCTGCGATCTGATCTTATGGGTCGACTTTGCACAACTGTTGGACAACATAGAGGTTGAAATCTGATATGGTAAGATGCATTCATAACCAGAATTAACAGATAGAGGTTTCTAATCAAATGGATAAATGCATATTGTGGCGCTGGTCTCTTCTGCATTTATGTTGAGCTGCTCTCCGCGTCATGCCTTCGAATTTCTTGCACCTTAGGATACTGCGCTCACATCCATGGACTAGGGCAATTGATATCAGATCGGATTTGCTCAGATTGAAGGGAAAGAGATAGGGTTTCAACTTGATCACATAATTGAATGGTTTTAATGCTTGCATTGGCTGAGTTGTAAACCCTAACCCTAAATGGTCCGAAGCTTGTTGGATTCCTGTTCCTATAAAGGGATTTTCAAGACCATTTAGTAAGGGCTGGAGAATTGGGAAAGTAGAAAGCATTAGGCTTATACTTGTTTCTAGTTTAGGATATAGTAGATGTTGTTCAGACTGTATCAAAACAGAATAGAAAGTTGTATGATCCTTTGCATATTGTCTTATTTTGTATTTCCTTGTCATATTGATGCAGAAACAAGATTTCATTATACTTATATAAGTCTTCTCAGATTTTAAGTCTCTCCTTTGTGTTATCTGTTGAGTTGTAAGTTTTTTGGCTTACTGTATACGTTTTGCTTATGCATATGTGTATTCCACAAGTCTTTGATCTTAGATCAAATTAAAATGCTTTGGATCTTGTAGTGTGTAGTTTGAGAGATTTTATGTTTATGGCTTTGTCTATACCAAGAGGTTGTTTCAATTTTATACCAAGAGGTTGTTTCAGTTTTAGTATTGTATTTAGGAGTTTACCCAATGGATAAGGCATTGATCCAGAACTAGTATATTCTTTGGAGATATATGTCTGATAGGTTTGGCTATATTCTTTCCTGAAATTTAATCAAACTCATTACCGAATTCTTTACATTTATAGTTGTTTGATGTTATTCCACCATGGTAATGGATAGTCAATGAATGCTTGGTTGACATTTAGCACTTTCTTATCATCATATGTTGTTTGAATCATGAAGTAGAAGGTGTTGTAAAGAGTTGGGTTTTGTCTGGATTAGGTGTACCCGCCTGGTTTTGCAGAGCCAAAAGTGCAAAGGGCAGTCTTGTCCCTATAGTTGGTCCAGTTATCTTACAGAGCTTTCACACTTGGAGCTAACCCCTCCTAACATCAGTCTTAAGATATATTGGTTGCTTTTTATAGCGTAACATTTTAAAACACCAACAAGATGACGACTCTGCTTGGGATAGAGATGTAAGTGTCATAACTGACCAGTAAGTTGATCATTGGATGCATAGAGTTACTCAAGTTTGTCCTTTGTCATTATTTTATCTTGAGAGTTCTCTATTTGCAATTATTCATATCAGTTAGTGCTGTGATCCCAACTAGTGTTGGGTGGCGACTCTGAGTTTCTCTGCAACAATGCTGAGTATTAAAATCATTTTGTCACACACTTTCCATTATGAGTTATAGAAACCCAGGTCTTGGTCAAAGAGACATCCTGAAGATAGGTTAGGGGATGATATCCCAACTACATCTAATGTTGATCGGCCAAGAAGAGTAAAAGGTAATAGAAGATTCCCTCAAAATGAAAGGCAAGAGGACATTAGAGAAGAAGGACCAGTCCAACGCAACCAAGAAGGTAATGCATCTGAATATGAAGAGGCTGCAGACTTGGGACTAGGTTCATATAAAGATCATAGCTCTCCTGATGAAAGAGAGGAGGAGGAATCAGACACCACCTTCCCAAATTCAGAGGATCTTGATGAAGAGGCTATTGAGATGAGGAAAGTAATCCAGAGACACTTTGCCCTCAGACAACAAAGAGAAAAAGAAAAGGAAGATGAAGTAAGACAGAAAATGATTAGAAATGATCAATTAAGGAGGCAAGTGATGAATCTGGAAGCAATGAATTACCTCTATGAACCTGAAAATTTAACCTGAAAATTTCAGAGGGGAGGAACCTGTCATTCGTCAAGTAGTTGGTTATCAAGGCCCTAAAGATAAGGGAAAGCAAGGAATGGCAGGGGTTACAATAAATGAGCCCAAGAATCTCAAGGTCCCAGTAGATCAGATGTCTAAATTGGATATTGGTCTTGAAAGAGCTAGAGTTGAAAAGGATATCATAACTAAAGAACTTGAGAAGGCAGAATTGGAGGCTGCTACTTTGGAGATGAAGAAGAAGGCTGGTTTTCTTAGACAGACAACTAGGCCTATCCAACTTGGTACTGAAGGAGCTACAACATCAAATGCTAAGGCCTTTGCTTCTCAAGTTAACACTTCATCTCAAGGAAGACCCACTCATGCAGAAAGGTACAAGCAATTTTCTTTCCATAACATCCTTGGTTATCCTAATATAGTTCCAAGTGAAATAAGAGACAGACTCCCCAAATTTGCTGGGAATAATGTAATCACATGTGAAGAACACTTGAAAAAATTTACTGACATGATGGATGATTATGAAATTATGCACGAGGATGTATAAATGAAACTTTTTGTTCAGTCTTTAGTAGAGGATGCTAGGAACTGGTTCAAAGGGTTACCCTATAATTCTGTAGGGTCAATGGATGAATTAATTGATTGCTTTAAGGAGCAATATGGTGATAAGACCAATGAAGGATTCATGTTAAATGAATTCAACAGTATTAAAAAGAATTAGAATGAAGATGTTGTAGAGTTCAACATAAGGTTTCAAAGAGCTATGCACAAACTTTTCCAAGTTATGAGACTTGATGACAAGGTTTGTTTAGCCACTTATCTTAATGCATTTGAATCTAAGATGGGATACCTCCTAAGAGACAAGAATCCAAGGACTATAAGAGAAGCTTATAAAACAACTGTCAATATAGGTCTTGAAAGAGCTAGAGTTGAAAAAGATATCATAACTAAAAAACTTGAGAAGGCAGAATCGGAGGCTGCTACTTTGGAGATGAAGAAGAAGGCTGATTTTCTTAGACAGACAACTAGGCCTATCCAACTTGGTATTGAAGGAGCTACAACATCAAATGCTAAGGCCTCTGCTTCTCAAGTTAACACTTCATCTCAAGGAAGACCCACTCATGCAGAAAGATACAAGCAATTTTCTTTCCATAACATCCTTGGTTATCCTAATATAGTTCCAAGTGAAATAAGAGATAGACTCCCCAAATTTGCTGGGAATAATGTAATCACATGTGAAGAACACTTGAAAAAATTTACTGACATGATGGATGATTGTGAAATTATGCATGAGGATGTATAAATGAAACTTTTTGTTCAGTCTTTAGTAGAGGATGCTAGGAACTGGTTCAAAGGGTTACCCTATAATTCTGTAGGGTCAATGGATGAATTAATTGATTGCTTTAAGGAGCAATATGGTGATAAGACCAATGAAGGATTCATGTTAAATGAATTCAACAATATTAAAAAGAATTAGAATGAAGATGTTGTAGAGTTCAACATAAGGTTTCAAAGAGCTATGCACAAACTTTTCCAAGTTATGAGACTTGATGACAAGGTTTGTTTAGCCACTTATAATAATGCATTTGAATCTAAGATGGGATACCTCCTAAGAGACAAGAATCCAAGGACTATAAGAGAAGCTTATAAAACAACTGTCAATATAGAAACAAATAGGAGGGTTTCCGAGAAGTTGGGTAGAAGAGATGATTGGAAGCCTGCTAGGAAGGAATTAGACAAACCTTCAAATGCCAAACCTAAAGAAGAGGTCAATATGAAGCAGCTCCTAAATGCTATAAAAGACCTAAAGACATGAGAGAGTAAGAATCCTAGAGCTCCAAACAATAACATGCCATCCTATAACAATTTCAATCAGTAGCCTAGGATGCAGAACTACCCATACACTACCCAATGGAAGGATGGGAAGGCTATTCTTCCACAAAAGAAAGACAAGCCTGACAACAAGATTCCTGATCCTCTTCAGAGAAATTCAGCTAACATGTGTAATGAAGATTATTGGTGTGAAGTTTGTCAATCTCCACACAATCCTGACAATTGTGCTGTTGCTTTGAAAGTGTATCCAAGTCAGACCCAACAAGAAAGGGAAGAAGAAGAACTATATGATGATGTTGGAAATGCAATGACTTCTTCATATTTAAAAAGTGAAGAGGAATCTGATGATCAGGCTGAAGATTAGGATATGCTTTCATCTGATGAAGAGGAAGCAGACATTGATAATATAAGTTGCAATGCTGCAAGGGGAAAATAGCCTTTTATAGTAAGAAGACCTGCAGATGTAGAGATTGCACAGATTACAGTAGACATGGTTACTCAAGCACCAAGTAACTATAATCTAAGAAATAGGACAGTTGGTATTGCAGATGGTAGACCATCTGGTATGTTTATCAAAGAGACAAAAACAAGCCCTAAGTAGACATCAGAGAAAGGAAAAATTGCTGAGGGTGTGAAAAAGATAAAAGAACAAAAGATAAACCGAGTAACCCAAGTCTTGTTCATAAGATTAAAGCAAGGACACCAAAGATAGGTGCTTCTTCTATTCCAAAAGATGCTAAAGAGTTGAGCCAAGCTTGGCTACTCAAAGTGAGGATAGAAGTGTTGTCACTATCAGGCAAGATATCTCTGATATCAAGTATACTCCTTTTGACATGGGACAATTGCTCTCACAGATCACAGTCAAAGTTCCATTTTTAGAAATGATGAGAATTCATGAGCGCAAGGAGACACCTTTGACATGGATAAATAGTATTTTTTCCACAAGAGCCCTGAAGTCAGAAATGGGTGAGAAGAAGGGGAATAGTAAGGAAAAATCTGATAGCAAGGGAAAAGAATCAGATGAGATTGTTTCAAACATCCCACAAATTTTCTTAAACACAAATCATTTCACTACTCCTTTGGGAGCTGTGGACCCCTTTTTCTTGACATTGGTTATTAATGGCAAGATGCTTAAGAATTGCATGATTGATTCAGGAGCATCTAATACAGTCATGCTTGCAGAAATAATGAAATCAATGGGTCTGCAGGTAGATAATCCTCATGGGAGATGTCAAGCAATGGATTCAAGAGAAGTGCTTGTCATAGGTACTATTAAGGCTTTGCCTTATACACTTGCTGCATATCCAGAGAAGGTACTAACAATGAGTGTTCTAGTAGTTGACATCCCACCCCAATATAGAATGTTACTATCTAGGAAATGGAGTGCCTCAATGGGAGGAAGTATCCAGTGTGACCTGTCCTTTGCAACATTTGACATAGCTGGTAAAAATGTCAAGGTATGCAAAGAAATCAGAACTCCTCACATGATTGAGGAGAGAGAAGATGAAGCAATGAATTGTTTCTTGGATACTGACATTGGATCCTTTCAAGTGCAAGACAGTAAGGTTGAAGGAGATGTCCAACACGTGCTGCTGTCAGAGAGAAGAGACAATCTTGCTGATAAGAGTGACTTATGGACAATGCTATGTGCTTCAGATTAGATGAGTTCAATGACTTCTGCCAACAATATGGGATCCAAATTTCTTATTCTAAACCATATCACCCCCAAGGGAATGGTCAGGCTGAATCTAGTAATAAGAGCCTGATAAAGATTATCAAAAGAGTACTGGATACAAACAAGAAAGCCTGGGATTCAAAATTACAGCTTGCTCTATGGGCAGATAGAGCAACAGTGAAAAAGGCTATTGGATGTGCACCTTTTGACTTAGTCTATGGTATTCATGCCAGATTACCTCAGAATAATTTATTGCAGATGTATAAATTCATCCAAACATATGATGATGAGATAGATGATGATATGAGAATCAGATTGGAGGATTTGATACAACTTGATGAGTCAAGAAGGGAAGCACGTGATAGGAATGTCAAACTGCAATTACAGTGCAAGGATTTGTTTGACAAGAGAACCACTGCTAGGAAGTTTGAGGCTGATGATATGGTTTTAATGCTAAATGCCAGACTGGAGGACAGAGGAAAACATGCTAAATTTGATCCTATCTGGCTAGGCCCATACATAATTGACAGTAGGTGGGGTTCTGATTCATACATTTTAAATCACTTGACTGGAAACATTCTGGAATTGCCGGTTCATGGACAGTTCCTGAAGTTCTACTTTTCTTGAAGTATGAAAAATCCATGAACAAGTAAGTTTGTAAATATTCTTTCAGTGTTTTTAGTTGCTTTAGGTTAGGTTTCCTGTTTTTGTAGGTGGTCTGCTTATCCCAGAAATCCTGAATCCTTGCCATGCCTGCAAGAGGCATACATCCCTAGACGGAGCCACTGTTAGACCCATTCAAAATTTTCATGGTTCCAAGCTTTCTTCCATGTCTCTGCAATTGTTTCCGGTCTCTGGTTAAGGCCCTAAGCCCTGTTGAGTCAAAATCTTGGCTAAAACCCTAAAGCCCTCAAGACTCGTTATAAGTTGAAGTTACTTTTTGTATCTTAAATCTTTAAGTCTTAAGTCATGTGTCATTTCGTTAGGTTGTCGTTGGGCGGGGCCACCTTATTTCCTAAAGTATTTTCCTAGCAGGGTTTTAATATTTCCTAAGTCTATATCCCCGAAATACTTTATCTTTATGCATATGCCGAGCAAGTTTGTTTCGATCCGACGACTGTTGCTTTGCCTCAGTGCCAAAGTGCAGTCAATCTAATGTTCAAGCCATTGCGGTGTGTCGCCACCTGTCCCTCTGTAATCGTGGGTCTAGGCTGTGATGTAATGAAGGTAATCAATGTTCAGATCCGAGTGAATTGGATGGCGGGCGCTTTGCCTTGATCGTCAAGTTGTATGACAGATAGTCCTTAAGGTATTGCGTCTGGGTGACGCGTGGCAATGTGGGACCAGAGTTGCCTTGTTACTAAGCCGATTAAAGGGCAGTCTCATCTTTTTGATTCGACGGTTGGCGTTTGTGACTCAAGGCGACAGATGAAGTTCTTTAACCACTAAGGCAACGCGCTAGGCTGACACGTGGATGTGGCGGGCCAGATCTGAGACTTAAAGGTTAAAGGTAAAGTGCAGGTAGTTTCTGTAGATCCAACGACGGGCGTTTTACCTTGATGGAAAGATGCCCGATGATTACGAGATACTCATCAAGGCATTGCGCCATCTCAACGCATGGCAGTTGTCAGATTTGGGGCCTGTTTGAAGTCAATTAACTAATGGTTAAGTCTCAGGAGATCTTACGGCTAGCGTAAAGCCTCAAAAGAAAGATGAGTAAGATCTAACGTTCAAGGCATTACGCCTGGTGGACATGTGGATAAGTGATGGGACCCGGCCAGAAGTAAAGAAAGGTAAAGGTATTGTAAGTTGATTTTAATTCGACGGTTAGCGCAAAGCCTCAAGGGAGAGATGATCGCGAGATACTCATCAAGGCATTGTGCCCTTGCGACACGTGTCCTTCCCAATTAAGTGGGACCTGCACTTTCGAGGCTAGGGGTAAGTTAAGGAGACGACAAGTTTAAAAGGATCTGACGGTGGGCGTAAAGACTTATGAAGAAGATGAACGACAGATAATGATAGAGCCATTGCTCCTATGCGACACCTGGCATAATCTGATCGACAATGCATGGATAACTTAAAAAAAGATCTACGGATATGTTTTAAAGTTGAAAAAGGATTTGATCTCAGCCGTCCAAGTCTCTTTCCGTGCCACTTGTGACCGTTATAACTGAATTTCAAATATTTAAATGTTTTCTCAAAGGGTTCCATGGGGGTGGATTTAAATCTTATCTCAGAGCCATTAATGCTGCGATCTGATCTTATGGGTCGACTTTGCACAACTGTTGGACAACGTAGAGGTTGAAATCTGATATGGTAAGATGCATTCATAACCAGAATTGATAGATAGAGGTTTCTAATCAAATGGATAAATGCATATTGTGGGGCTGGTCTCTTCTGCATTTATGTTGAGCTGCTCTCTGCGTCATGCCTTAGAATTTCTTGCACCTCAGGGTACTGCGCTCACATCCATGGACTAGGGCAATTGATATCAGATCAGATTTGCTCAGATGGAAGGGAAATAGATAGGGTTTCAACTTGATCACAAAATTGAATGCTTTTAATGCTTGCATTGACTGAGTTGTAAACCCTAACCTTAAATGGTCCGAAGCTTGTTGCATTCTTGTTCCTATAAAGGGATTTTTAAGACCATTTAGTAAGGGTTGGAGAATTGGGAAAGTAGAAAGCATTAGGCTTATACTTGTTTCTAGTCTAGGATATAGTAGATGTTGTTCAAACTGTATTAAAACATAATAGAAAGTTGTATGATCCTTTGCATATCTTCTTATTTTGTATTTCCTTGTCATATTGATGCAGAAACAAGATTTCATTATACTTAATATAAGTCTTCTCAGATTTTAAGTCTCTCCTTTGTGTTACCTGTTGAGTTGTAAGTTTTTTGGCTTACTGTATAAGTTCTGCTTATGCATATGTGTATTCCACAAGTCTTTGATCCTAGATCAAATCAAAATGCTTTGGATATTACATTGCTTCTATTTGGATTATCTACTTAAGGATCTTGTAGTGTGTAGTATGAGAGATTTTATGTTTATGGCTTTGAGTCTATACCAAGAGGTTGTTTCAGTTTTAGTATTGTTTTTAGGAGTTTACCCAATGGATAAGGCATTGATCCAAAACTAGTATGTTCTGTGGAGATATATGTCTGATAGGTTTAGCTATATTCTTTCCCTAAATTTAATCAAACTCATTACCGAATTCTTTACATTTACAGTTGTTTGTTGTTATTCCACCATGGTAATGGAGAGTCAATGAATGCTTGGTTGGCATTTAGCACTTTCTTATCATCATATGTTGTTTGAATCCTGAAGTAGGTGTTGTAAAGAGTTGAGTTTTGTTTGGATTAGGTGTACCTGTTAGAAATATGAGACCGTTTAATAGAGAAAATCCGGTGCTTATTATTGTGCTGTACACAATATGTGTTTTACTGATTATATATATTGTTTTACATATATATAATTTGCATATATATTACTGATTATGTATTGCTGTGCGTTGTAGAGGAGAAGACGGTGCCGTTGTTATTGATTGTCTTTCCTCACAACACATAATACATTAAATATCATACAATGGCATCTCTACGTAGAGGCATGCCTTATCGGGAGCGCTGCATATATTATGGTCGAACGGGTATATTAAAGCATGGTTACGTTTAACTATCAATTGATAGTTAACGTAATATATATATGTTACGTTAACTATCAACTGATAGTTACGTAGCATTATATTGTAATTATCGACTGTGTCGATTACTTCTATTAAACATGCCGCTCGGTTAAATAGACCGCTCTCGATTTATATATATATATATGTTTAGAGCAATATAACTTAACAATATAACTTAACAATATAACTTATTATATATATATGTATATATATGTATACATATATATGTATATATATATATATATATATATATATATATATATGTTT
>MU227207.1:526011-572038 GCA_018584345.1 Thuja plicata
AAAACATGATACAAAAAGACTAAAATGGATAGCTAATCTTGCTTCTTTACTTCTTTTAAAAAAACTTGGAAAATTTCTTCCCAAACTTGAAAAAATTCATCAAAATCACAAAAAAATCCATTAAAAGCCTCAAGAATAGGATCAAATGCTTACCTTAGATGAAGAAAACGTCTTTGTGGATGCAATCCCTTGCCCTGCGATCGATCTCTTTCAACAAGAATCAATTTGCCTTCAACAAGCAAAAATGGAGAGCAAATGAAAACAGATGTCTGCTGCAAAACAAATTGATAAGGAATGTTTGGAAGACCTCTTTTAGGGTCGTTTTAGGGTTTAGAAGGGAAAAATAGATTAAAATAATCTATTCTACACATGTTTAATTGTTGTTTAAGTGGCAAAAATTAAAAAAAAACAATGAAAAATGCTTTTTTTTAAATTTTTCTGGGCGTTTTTAGCCCGGATGCGCCTGGATGCCCTGTGGGTGCCATCCGGAAGCACATCCCAGGCCTCGGATGCCTGTGGATGCTTCTGAGAAGCATCCACAGGCATCCGGGCGCCTGGGATGCGCTTCCAGATAGCACCCAGGCAGCACCCGTTCCAGCATCAGCATCCGTGCGCACCCGCATCCGAATCAGAGCGAAAACAGGGCGCATCGGTATCTAAGGCTAATACTGAACATAAGCATCCTAAATGGACCTAGTAGCTGTGTTATTTGAAATGGAAGCAAAGCTACATTGGATTCTAAGCTCCTTGTTTACCTTATGTTATGCCTATATGACTGTACTTACAAAATGATAATTAATGCATGCTTGTGTATTCATTTATGGCCTTCTACTCTGTTTGAATAGCATGAAGAGTCTTAATGTTTAAAGTGGCTTTGCAAGTCTATTCTATCACAGCAGACCGCATATTTCTACTTTGATTTTGTACTTGAGTTATTAGTCAATTTAATTTTTAGCCCTAGATGCTTTGCATTTTCTGTTGGGATTAATTGGTACCACTATCTTTCTCACCTCCTTTTTCCAGGTATTGCTGTAAGATGATTGGAGATTCCCACCAAGTACCTACTGTTAGATCCTAAGTTGCCAATTTAGGTATGGGTGTGGGTACGGATATGACAATTTTTTTCCTTGTGTACCGTTATGGGTATTGTTGTGAGGTCTTCACACCATCGCCATATTGCAAATGGGGACCCTCTCTTTTTGCTTTAGCAGTAGGAGTAGTGGTCTTAGTTGGTGGCAATTTTTAAGTCTCCAAGTCTGAGAGGTGAGTTTGAGCAACTTTGGCTCAATGGGTTGTCAAGTCAGTCTGGGATGTGAGTGAAAGCTGGGCTAAGCTAGTCAAGAAAATGAAGCTGAAATCAAGGGGCTTGTGATGAAATGAGTTAAAATCTCTTGAAAATCCTTTTTCCAGCACAATTTTATCTTAGAAGGTCAGAAAAGGTTTGTGGGAAATAACACTGATGGAGGCGTGCTGATTCCTAAAATTTGGCTAAGTCTGGATTTTTTTTAGAAACTCCCAAAATCTAAAATCTTTATTATAACTCCTATGAACCTAAAACCACTTTCAAACATCTGGATAATATTTATATAAAATATAAGTATGAGAAAGGAAATGCTATATTTAATATAAAAAAATTTCGCCGTGAGAGTGCTTAATTGGTTTGAGAATTGATGGATGAAACAAGGGAATGAAACAAGGTCAGATTCCAACCCTCCCTCATTCCAGCAGGAACAAGAGCAGGTCAGATTCCGACCACTTCTCATTACAGCTAGGACTTCCACCCCAAAGTTCTACCCTTCTACTTGCGCCCATTTGTTTTGAACCATTTTGTGGTTTGGAAATGAGAAGGATTAGAGGTGCAAATCAATTTTTTTTATAAAGATGAGGGAATGAGACCAGGTCAGATTCCAACCCTCCCTCATTCCAACGGGAACAAGAGCAAGTTGGATTCCGACCTTGTCTTGTTCCCAAATACAAGAGCCAACCTAAATTTACGCCCTTACATTATGGCAAAATCACCATTTCATGGACTTGGAATTAAGAACAAAAAATCAGTTTTCCTTGAGCATGATCAGATTTAAAGCATCTAAAAGACCAAGATCTTCATTAGGATGTGAAAATCAGGCCCAAGAGATTGATCACAATCTGAATTTCAAACAAACTTAGGCCCCCAATCGAAGCAAATCTGGGTGTGAAAATCAGACAAAGATGAAAAGGGAATGTAGTCGCTGCAAGTTATGAGGGATTGAGAGGTCGGATTTTGATCTTCCCTCATTCCAGTGGGATTGAGACAAGATCAAATTCTGACCCTCTCTCATTCCCACACTTAGAACCATAGTTCAAAATATCGTTATCGACAACTTATCACCAAGGGCAAAAAAATATCAGAGATATTGCAACTTATCGGGAAAGTATCAAGAACTTAAAAAAATGTTTAAATTTAATTAGAACTGCATTTTTTTTGCAAAATTCAATGAGGAGATGCATCTAATGAGTCAGTAATGAGTAAACGAACCAAACAAGTTGAGTCTATATATATATATATATATATTTAAATGCAAATAGGGTACACAATTGCATCCTCATGTGGAATGCTGATGGCTGGTAGCCATAGTCTGATACTCTAAACTCTAAAGCAAACTAAAAATAGCAAATTGTCTTTGTAAAACTAGAAGTAAATGCAAGTACAACATCAAAATAGTCTACACTTCCTCTTCCGCTTCCTAGCAGCTCTAGTAAAACCTACTGGAGTGGTAGGGGGTCTAGCCCTAGAAGTTCGTTGTGGTTGTGCCTCTTCCCTCTGCACAACTGGCTGTGACTTGACCTCCATCCTGGATGTAGACGGTGCTGACATTGGAAATGACTCTTCATCATCCGAATCCTCCACAATGTACTCATCCTCCTAAATGTCATCCAATCCCACTGCGAATACACCCTCCTGCATAGCCTGCCTCTCCAAATCGTACATTTCATCCTCTGTGATGTCCAATCATAGTGTGGATCTATGTCATCCAAATCAAGTGGACAAAGACAAGACAACATGATTTAAAAAAAAAAGAAAAAGAATTTTGAAAACTTACTTGTGAATCTGATTTTGCTTGAAACATCTCTTCAAATCCACTTCAAATCCACAGCGAATTGCTCTGCTGCAAATCACATTTTTTCCTCTCCCAAACACCACTTCTCAAATTACAAAATGTCAAATGAATGCTTTTTGGGCCGTCAACCCCTATTAGCAGACTGTGACTGATATTTTGGCAACTTATTGACGATAAGTTTGGTTTTTCTTTGTGGTAAAATGTTAAAATATCGGCGATACTTTTTTGTGATAAAGTTATTTATATTATCGCCGGCTCTAACTTATTGCGATAAGTTGTCTTATTGGCAATATTTCGACGATATTTTGATCTATGCTTAGAACATTAACCACAAGAAATTCTCCCCTTTGACTTAAAACAATTTCCGATCGCCTGGGTATTAATTTTGGCGATTAAAATAAGTTATCCTAGACAAAATAAATTTTATTCCTCTCCTTATGAAGTCTGATTTAGACTTGCAAACATAAAAATCTAAGCATGAGGCTGGAAATCACCAAAAAGAAAGAAGATCCTTGTTTCTATAGGGTGAAAACAAAAATCTGAAAGCAAAATTATGAGGAAATGAGACAAGGTCGGATTTCGACCCTCTCATCTTCCCACATACAAATGAAAAACATCAGATCTCCACCATTTCTTGCAATGAAAAGATGCCCAATCCCACAAGGTTGCCCTTCTAATCATAATTAAATTGTGCAAAGTATGAAATGTTCTCAATTTAATCATCAAAAATCAGATTCATGCCTAGGTGGGCCTTAACCAAATGACATAGTTTTATACCCCAAGGCGCCTATATAAAGGAGGAGATTCATTTCATTTGCAATCTGACCAAGTGCAGATCAGCCTACTAATAAGAAGGGGGTGAACTCACCATAGGGGGGGCAACAATTTCATGATTGGGAAATGAACTTTGAGAGGATTTTTGAAGATAAAAATCACTGATTTTGCAGGAAACCAGAATTTGGAGCTTGCAAAAGGAGAAATCTGGGCTAAAAAAACAGAGAAAAATCAGAATTGAAGACTGCAAAACAAGACGAATCTGGTTTTAAACAAGAAAATCAGACCTTAGGAAAATCAAAATTCTTAATGAAATTGCTTTAATCAAGGAAAAAGTTGATCTAGATGCAATTTCATATGATGCAACCTTTCAGATTTCCGTAATATCATTTATACTCATCATTTTGTGAACTTAGTGCAATTTCTCTTTTTGTTTTTGCAAGGTAACTATGAAGAAGGAGAGGCTTGGAGAGTGAAAGATGGTGACAAGACCAAGTTCAAGACTTTAAACAAGGAGGTGGTTTGAGATCAAGAAGGAAAGGCGAAGATGCTCATAGACAAGAAGGATGACGCTTAAAGTTGAAAATGCAAACTCAAAGGACAAGATTAAGATGGAGTTCAACAACAAAAGAACAAATTTGCAAGCCTACAAGTGAGAAAATTATAACCAACTTGAATTTCTTCGGGAAATCCAAGTTCACTTTGAAAGATCCAACTACATGAAAGATTTCATCACCAAGAGGATCATGGCCAAGAAAATCAAGATTTCCAAAGCCAACAAGTGCAATGAGAAGATTTCAAAATGAAAGATGGAGAAAATTTGAGAAGATGAAGCAATTTGGGAATATGCCATCACAATTGAAGGCTTGATAATGTTGAGTATTAAGAGATATTTTCTCATCACCAAAAAATTGATCAAGTCTATGAGATAAGGATGTTGAGTTGGTGCCCATTTGTCTTCAACCAATCGAAAGGCTCCAGATACACGTGTTCAAGCACATTTAATCATATTATGCCAAGTGTACATGTGCACTCATTGACTTTCAAAAGCATTGTAATTTTCTTATTGGCCTACAGGGTGGTGCTTTCATGTAATTGGATGATAGCGGTGGCAACCCAAATTAGGGTTTGTAATGGATCAATCTTGGTCCTTGATCTTGAACCGATCTTGGCCCTTCATTGTAATTGAGCAACTATAAAAGGCCAAGGCCTTCTCATTTGTAACTCATTAGTATTAGAGGTAGAGTAGGAGAGGAGACTTGTTGAAATTGTTGCCATAATGCTATCAAAGTAATTGTTGATTCATTTCCTCACTTAGATTAGAATTTCATTTCATGTTGATTAGAAGTAGTGTTTAGTTGAATGAAAGTAATTTTGGATGCATCTTTGGTGAACTTGCTTAGACCAAACCACTAGTTGCTTGCTATTTGTAAGTTTGTCTTGCGTGGTTGAATGACATATTCATCAACTTAACTTTGATTATTGCTTGCACATTGATATGCATCGATGAATGGTGTTAATGGAATGGTGGTAGTTTGAACATCTTATATTTACCTTAGGAGATCGCTCTAGCTTGGTTGATGTGGATGGCTAAACTAAGTCTAGTATAGTCACAAAGACATCCACAATCTCTTACATTCTAGGAGTAGATTAGATTTCTGAACCCTTTCCTTTGTAGTTCGTTTGGTTGGAAGTGATTGAAGAAGTTAATGTCAAGTTGAAATCCATTGAATGAACAACATAAGTCCCTCTGTGATAACTAACATATCCCATCATAAAGCTGAGTGAAAGTCCACGATTAAGAAGGAACCTTGGGGTTGTCTCATTTATCACACAATCCATATACATTGTTTAGCATATGAGCATCCTTATTCAAGAGAGAGTTGGAGATTTGGTGTTTCATCTTGGAATACTAAGTATTTGATTCTGTTTGTTGTAGTAGAAAAAAACTCACATCAATAGGTATGTTCATATATATATATATATATAGTAGTAACTAAGTTGCTGATTCGGGTATGTGGGTATGGCAAATTTTTTTCCTTGGGTTGGGGTACAGGTACGTCCTCACACACACACATGTTTAAACATCAAAGTTATAAATATAAAATCTAACTATAAATGTATAGCTATAACTATATATATGTTCAAACATCAAAGTTACAAATATAAAATCAGTGTTACCCAGGGATGCGTCCCTAGTATTTTTTTAGGCGTCCCCGTCCTAGAAACGTCCAGGGATAGGGGACGCCTAGGGACTTTGACTTCTAGAGGAAATTTGACTTTGACTCAAAATAACACAAATTTGGCATATGAATTATGTTAATTCTTATATATTAAGGTTCTATTATGTATAAGTGCATGCTTTATCCATGTTTTCATCTGAATAATTTGAATTTCTGTACATATTTTACATTTCCCTATTGTTATATAGCCGTCCCCTTTGCTGTCCCCTAGCCGTCCCCAAAATTGGCAAAAAAAATTGTCATCCCAAAAACTTGTCCTCCCATCCTCTGCCGTACTTGTCCCAGAAACTTGGGGTAACCTTGTATAAAATATACAATAACTGTATAGCTATAACTATAAGAAGAGTGATACTCATAAACCCATAGTTGCCAATAAATAAAATACCTCATATATCATATTCATAATTTGCAAAAAGGATAATATTCAAGTTTCAAAACTACAAGCCATATTGATCCAATTCCACATTCATCTTCATTAGAAGCATCAAGGTCAACATCTGGTTCAACTTCATTTGAACCATAATCCATTAGATTGTGACTCCCACTAGCTACATTTGTGTCATGTGCAAGAGCTGCCTCATGTTCTTCTATAGAGACCTCGACAAGTTGTGCGATTGTAACATCTAAATCAGCACACTTTGGGGCTAGATCCCAATTCCTTGTTGCACCCTCATTCTAATTAGGCTGCTTATGTCACAATAGATAAGGTTGGAGTGTATGTAGACCAAATCATCTACTTTTTTTGCACCCAATAAATTGTGCTTCATCGAGTGGATGAAGGAGCGTGTACTCCAATTTCGCTCTATACATATACATGTGCATATGCATATACATATATACAAATCAAGTGGTAAGAGATGTAAGGGGGTGGTCATCTTGTTCCAACATTTTGAAATATGTATCCATTGGGTCATGTTCCTTGGCCTTTATTATTGCTCTCATTTTCTCCACCACACTATCCATGCAATCATAAATTTCACCCAAACATGGGCAATCAATATCAACATACCTAATCATGCTCATGAAAGGCTCAGTGAAAACTTAAAACATATTCCACATGATCCCACCACTCATCATCAAGGATCTGTGCTCTTACTTTCTGGGCTCTTCCTGTGTTTGATTGCTTCCATATCAACAAGGTGCTGATGACCATAGCACTCAAGGCCTCTCACACCTTCGCATGTTGTCTTAGGACTATTGTGTGAGGCACAAACACTTCAAAAACCGAACACGTCACAAAAAATTACATGTCATATATGAACTATAAAAAAACTAGAACTAATATGTATGTATGTATGTATGTGGTTTGTGGTTTGTGACATAAATATACATGTTCAAACATATGACATCTCCAACCTGAAGAACCTGAATATGGTTTGTGACGTGATGATTACTTACAAGCATTTAAATCTCCTTGACCTTTGTGTAAACTTGACTGACTTAGTCAATTTGTGTGTCAATCTTTTGCATGATTAAATCGAGAGAGTGAGCTGCACATGGTGTGCAAAAAATGTGATTATATGTAGTCACCTCAATAGAGCTAGGCTCCAACCGCCCTATGATTTTAAGCATTGTTTTTTATGACTTGGACAACATTTGGAGGCCCCACAAACTCAATGGATTTTGTAAGGATATTGGCAATGAAACTTGCATCTTTCACTTGTCCCTCACAATCCACGACCTCAAAAACATTGCCCCTTTAGGGGACACCACTATAACATTGATCAATGGCTCGTTTTTGCAATCTTTCCATCCATTAGAAATGGACACACTTGTTCCCAACTGTGTATTGTTGATCACTTTGAATGATGTCTCTATTGAAGCTTTCTCCTTTACCAATAAGGTAGTTCACACCTTTTGATACTCGGGACTGACATAATAAGGTGTATTGCAAAGGGCATATTTGGAAAACTCATACTTGCCTTAGACTCGACGGACCAAAAAATTGGACTCGAACTCGGACTTGGAAAAGACTCGGGAAAGGACTCAACAAAAGAAAAATAAAATTGTATCTCTACAAAAAAACAACAAATTAACGCATTTAGAGAACATAAGAGCCATAATTGAAACATTACACGTCATATGAATTCCAAACTCTCAATATTTGAAATTTCATCATTCTCTTATTCTGCAAGATCTTCTTCAATAAGGAGGACATCATCAACATCATCTTGTTCACTTATGGTCCAATCACCATATGGATCAATTTCGTCCAAGTCAATGGACTCGTGTGAAACACCCTCTACCTTTCTAGTGTGAAGGCGAAGGTTGTACCGAACATGATGATTGAGTCTCTTCTGGGTCAACCTATTTCTCTTCTTCGTGTGAATGTTCTCAAATAAACTCCAATTCCATTAGGCATGCCAACATCATAATTCTCCCACCATCAATTTACAAAAAACATTTAGAAATATTAGAAATTTAGAATTGAGTAAAAAGTGCATGTTTGTAAATTGTAACAATCATTATCAAGTTTCTATTTTTTTCTTCTAGTATTGAACAAAATGTTTTACCTGGTTGTTTTTCTCTCCTGTCAATTGCTTGTTATGACTTCTCTTCCCTCTGCACCCTCGTAGATCTTGAACATTGAACATTTCCAAATTCATAAATGAGAATTGTCAAAGACTCAAACTCAACAATGAACATTTCCAAATTTATGAATTGTAAATAAGATATAGCAAATGTCAAATCTCATCTCCATTTCATCAAGAACCTTGTCTCTCAAGTCATGGCCAGGAGCCATCTTATCAATGCATGTAAGAACACCTGCCATGATCTCCTCATTAGCCCTAAATGAATCATAGAAGTAGAATCTCGGGTTCAAGAAGTACTCCAAGGCATTTATCGGTTGGTGGAGTTGGTTTGTCCATCTACAATCAATGATGTGCCAAAGGATTTCATATTTTTTGAATTTCCACCATAGTAATGGGAAATGGCCTCTTTGGTCCTATTCATGGTCTCATAAATGAAACCCATTGGCATGCCCTCTCTATCCACCATATGAAGAACCCTTACCAAAGGTTCTGTCACCTAAAAAAATGAAAACAAATTTGAAATTATTATGAAATTAACCCTTAAAAAAACAGTAAGTAGATTATCTTGTATAAAGTTTATATTTGTGTTTGTTACTTAACTTGATCAACTCGTCTCCACTTTTGCTGAACCCATCATAAAAAACAACACTTACTATCTTCTTTGCCTTAGGTTTTTTGGACTATGCAGACTCTAGCCAAGCATCAGACACAAACATTTGCTTAAGATGAGGAATGCCACCAAGAATGCTTTGCAATGTGAGATGGCTAGCAAATCGTGTCACTCCTGGTCGCACAATCTCCTTGCCATTTGTGTGTTTTCTCATCAAAGAGAGGACCCAAGTATGGTTGTAGATAAATTTGGTGACACTTTTAGCATCTTCAACCACCCTTTTTACCCATCCAATCTTCCCAATGTCCTCTAACAACAAGTCCAAGCAATGTGCAGCACAAAGACTCCATGTAATTGTGGGATGCCTCTCCATAAGTATTCTACTTGCAGCTACATATGCAACGACGTTGTCCATGATAATTTGGACAACATTCTCAACTCCAACTTCTTGGATCACCCCATCAAACAAATTGCTTAAAGTCTCAACACTTTTTATTTCATTTGAGGCGTCTATAGACTTGAGGAATACCATTGCACCATTAGAAGCCACCAAGAAGTTGAGGAGAGTACTATTTCTTCCATCTGTCCATTCATCGGATAAGATGTTGCATCCTTTTCTCTTCCAATTGTTTTTCTGATCATCAACCACAACCTATGTATTTTTCACAACTTTCTCAAGCAATGGCCAACTGAAGTCTTTAGTTGTTGGGGCCTTAAACCCCTTGCCTGCAACTGTAAATGCGGTAACCAAACCTTCCCAATATGGGTTGTTCGCCGCATTGAAAGACAAATTGTTGTAGTACCAAAATTTTCTTGTTGCTATCATTGCTTGCTCATGTTTTTCTTTATTCCATCCTGTACTTTCAAATGAAGGTTGTGCTCCCAAAACATTGCGTGGAACAAAAAAATTTGGGTTTGATGTAAGAGGATTCCGAGTTGTTTTGGGGCAACTTTCCACATTTTGTCTGGGTATTTTGGCAAGGTGGTATTTTAATCTATTCACTCCACCTGTCATCCATTTGCCACATTCCATGCAAGTCACCTCTCCCTTTTTATTTCCTTTTATTCCATATTTCCATGCGTCATCTTTTTTTCTTCCTGATTTTGGGGCTGCCTCTCTAGTTGAAGTTGACATTGCTGTTGTAGCATGAAAAAAAATAAAAAATTAATAGGGTTTTATGGAAAATCAACAAAAAATTGATAATGAACCATTTGATAAACATAGTATTCAAAAACAAGATAAACAGGCAAGTAAATAAGTAAGGGAAATGAATTTTTTTTTGCCAGCTTTTCCCCTTGTTTTTCAATATTTTCTTGATTGATAATAGATGGAATTGAAAAAAAGAAGAAGAAAAATTCTTTACTCCAAACCCAAAACCCTGTTTTGAGCAAGCACAAAGAACAATTAACTCAAAAAGTGAAAAAAAATTCAAATTATAACTTGCTGGACGTGTACAGGCAGCGGTCAGAGTCCATTAGAAGGACTCGCGAGTCTCGATGCTAGACTCGCCCGAGTTCATGGCGAGTTGATTCTGCTCGCCATTGGACTCATCAGTCAAACCAAGTCTGCGACGAGTTCAAAGATTTTTCAATCTATGGCAAAGGGTATTCACCATTTCCCACCAACAAGGTGATCTAACAATTTTGAAAGGAAGCCCATTGCCACAAATGCAACAAGCAATACTCTGATCCGCAACCTCTCCAATTTCATTTATGAAGGCCCTATGGTATAGACCTCTTTTTCTGTAAACACAACACTCTTTGGTTTAGAAGGTGGTGGCATTGGCATGAAAGGATGAGGGCCAACCGATTTTGTTAAGCTACTAGGAGGCTTCTTTGATCTTTTCTTGGCAAGAGGATGATCAGTCTTTGATTTGTTGCTTTTCATGTTAGCTTCCTCTTGTTCTATAACATATTCCAGGATTAGACTTTTTGGCCCCTTACGAGCTTTTATTTGGTGTTCAGGGATGACATATTTCACTCGATAGTATGAGCTTGTATTTTCTATGCCACAATGGTTATGCCACCAAAGAAAACTCCCACCATCAGACATTTTCTTAACCATGGATTCTATATAATCCTTCTGTGCTTGTGTGTATATGGCCATTTTATTTTATTTTTAATTAGTTTCTTTATCTTTATAAGACTCAAATTTAGTTGGAGGACGCCTGCTGTTGTTGAGAGGCATGATGAACTTTTAATGTTTTCTCTTTGGCTGGAACAGATTATATGCTTCCTAAAGTTTGTTTGTTGATTTGTGTAGGAATATCTAAAACATTTCGTTCTTGGAGTCTTTTAAAATTTAAGTACATTGATATAGTTTTTGTAAGCATAGAAAACTATCATGTTGTGATAATGGGAATATGGAGCATTCCCATTTTGTGAACTTAGACACATGTCATTATTTTGACAGGTAAGAAAATGGACTTAATGCAAAGAGTAACAAACATGCATAATGAGGATAAAGGTATGATGGTGCTAGCTGGGGATGTTTTTGATGTATCGATTCGGAAAGATATTGTTCACCGAGTTGTGCGTTGGCAGTTAGCAAAAAGACAACAGGTATTATGTGCAAGGAACTAACCTAAAGTGCCATTGATTGTATTATCACTTTTATGTTATTGTGCTATTGCTTGATTATTCTAGATTCCTAAATAATTTGTCAGATTTCATTTTCTGTGGAGCAGAGGCAATTCTTCAACTTTAGCCAAGCACTTTTTAGTCCATTTTTTATTTTAGGAAGATTCATACGCAAATTTTCAGGCTAGGTTTATGGTTGCCATCCACTTTTATTACTTTGTGCTGCTTAATTCTGGTACTGGATGTTTTGGTTTTCCTTCTCCTTTCTACCATTATCTGTTTTTGGTAATTTTCGAATAGTTCCCCATCTGCTGACTTAATTCTGTGACTACTCTTTCTTAGATTTTTATTTGTCTGATGTACTTTCTGTCAACTGCTTTCTTTTCATTGGACGGTATATCTATATTTTGTTCTGTACCATCAAGTATTAACCTTCTTCACTTTTTCATGTATGATTCACCTTTAGGCATTGGGTACATATTGTGCTTGTGCTATCTGATTGCTGGAGATATTTATTTAAGCTTCCATCCTAATTTTTGATGGAATTATAAAAAATAAATAGTTCAATACATACTCTTTTGTATATCTCATACCTATTATTGTTTTTTATAATTAGATGTAGTGATTTTGAAAATATTGCCATACTGACAACTTGCACCCACAGTCACATGATTAGAAGAACTGGGAAAGCCAATGACTTTGAGTAAAAGTTAGCTTGGCTTTAAGCAGAAATGTATTTGAAGTAAAAATTCAGAAAAGGCAAACATAATCCGAAATCGCAAAACGACATAAACCAAAAAAAGTCCATTGACTACCTGCTATAATAATGTAGAAGTATGTTGTTGGATCAATAAATTATTGTTTTTGAAGAAATTCCGATGATTTACATGGGCAAGGGTAGGTTGATTTGATGACATGTTACAGGAAATGGCACCCATTTAAATTGTAAGCTTTATATCTCTACTTAGAAAGATGGTGACTAAAGCCAAAAGTGTAACAGTTTATCACAGATTTGAATACCTGAAGTTTTAGCACAATGGATTCTGATTTTCCAGGTTCTTACAACTTAGCATGAAACTTATTTTCTTGAGAAAACCCATGAAATACTATTTAGAAATATAAAGATTCCTCTAATCAGGAAAGATTAACCAATTTTAAACAGCAGAGAACCTGAGGAGATTAACCCATTTTAAACAAGATGTGTGCTGTAAGGTGCAGGAATCTGGTCAAATTCTAAATCCCTTGAAAATATACCATACAAGCTACTTTAAGCAACAATTTCAACACATTCTTCTTACAGTCCAGTTTGAATTCGATATTATTGATTATGGGGTGCCCAGCCTAATAAAGAGAAGATCCTTATTTCATAATTTCACCGGGATGGATCATGCATGATCCAGATGATGTCTTCGACATCTGGTGAGGGAACAGCCCTACACATTCCCAAATTGTTTTTTGGGATGTTCCTAAGAAGCATGCTTGCAGGGAGATGTGTCTCCAACCCCCTAGGACGTGTTTTGGGGACCGGAACATGTCTCCAGTACTGGAGATATGGGCAGAGACATCCCTGCTTGAGGAAATGTCCCACCGCCGTATCATACCATTTCTGTCAAAACAAACAAAAAACCCTAAAAATAAATCTTCAGGAAAGCAAAAAACGAGTCAGGGAAAATAAAAAATGTCTGACACAATCTTTTTTTGCATTTACAGCCACCACAATGCCATGCAAGGTCGAGGGTTCAAAGCCTATGTGACTTACAAGAATTATTTTCCTAGTGAATCTGACACAAGTTTTTACAGGGTCTGTGGCATTTGTTTAGTGTCTTTGGCATCGGGCATTGAAAATGTTGTTCATATTTTAATGTTTGATGAAAATGTACATTGTTTTTAATTTTTGAATAGATGCCTACATTATAAAATATGATAGCGTATTGGTTTGATGTTTACTGCACTCTTCATATTCTTTAATCAGTTTAATCTACTTTGAAATACATAAATGAAGTTCTGCATTTTTTTACCTTGGAAGTGTACTGAAAAGTCTATTACATCTCGAGTAGCTTAATTTTTTTTTGGTGGATTAATAGCTGCTATGGGGCAGCACCCATTATGTTAAATCAGGGGAAGAATTACAAAGATGTCCATAATAGTATAACCCCCGAAGTGCAGAGACATCACCTATCAACACGTAGTCCCCGACCATACATATTTTCAAAATATAAAATGAGGAACACCCTGCACAAAATGGTGCCCTCAATGCACTAGAAAGCACTTCAGTGCAGGAAACTATCACTTGACTTGTGGTATAAGCCAACAAGTATCTACTACCCCCTATACTATCTATATTATGCAAATAACTTTAAACATGTCAAAGGCCATTACTCAGTTCATATCTTCTTCCTTCCCTCAACCTTGGCTCCAACCAGACACTCAGCCCTGCAATGCTTGTGGCTCTTCATTGTCACCTCAGGAAGAGGACCTGCATCCAAGACCTTTGGCAGCTCTTCTTTGACGACCGCTCCAAATTCAGCTTCATCATCGTTGCTATCATGTCCTTTTGCCTTTAAGTATTTTTTTTTTCCAACCACTTCTTTCATTCAACATAATCCCCTACAACTTTTTTAGGAAAATAATATTCTTCCCAATAAGTGGCTTTCAGCTTTTGAAGACCTTCGGTTCAAAGGTAGTGAGCACTTCCTGCGGCGGTGCACAACAAAATAATCATGTGGGAAAGAAACCCTCATCTCATCATCCACATTCTCCAAGACAATCTCCATTTCACCAAGAAATGAGCTTTGGAAAACCTTCTGGCACAAGAGCTTCACCCCTTACTTTGATTCCCCCATTTTCAGCACTATCACCGAGCACATGGCGAAGATGTTGGTATTAACATGATGCCTATGACAGGCATTGAGGAATTCCTCCCCCAAGATGGCCTTTACCACATGAATAACCAGACCATGAGAATAATCAAGTATGGCTTTGAGCCTATTCTCCGTGACCTCCCCTTAATAAGACAACTGCCTCTTGTCAGAGATCACTGTGACGAGTATATCCATTTTTATCCTTGCTAGCTCTGCACTCCAAGACAAATTTTTATGAGCTGCTAAAGGCTGCCAGGGGATTTAAATAGGATAATGCAATTTGTCCACTGTTAATCGAGCCATAAACCACCACTTCATGACATCATGCCACTTGCTTTGGTATAATCTCCTCAAATCTGCACGGGGGCAGGGAAATAAAGTTTCCAAGTTGAAACTTGCACGTGATAAAAGATAACAGTCCTTCGCAGAGATGCCCACCATACAATGGCGTTGTGGTTAGAGGACACCTCGTCCTCAATCATACAAAAAACTCCCAGATATGAGTCGTAGTCTCGTAGACATGAAATTTCGCTAAGCTTGAGCATATATGGTATGCTGGCCAACATGCTATAAAGTTATATCATGTCAGTTTCGCTGTCAGCCTATGGGGCAATTAGATGCCTTCAGCAACCCCAATCTCCTATATGTCTCATCAATGCTATCTAGGTGTGCCACATGTTTTGCTTTACATATTCCATATTACCTATGCTATTCTCTCCATAGCCAGCTTGGCAAGGTCATCAACCAAGCCATTTCTCTCCCGGTGTACATGTATTAGTTTGAAGTCTGAAAATCTGCTGATTAATTCATGATTTGGTTTGGGCCAGCAGTCAAGCTTCTGATTGGGAGTCGAATTTTGTCTTATGGTATTGATGGTGATTAATGAATCTCCTTCAAGGTGAAGGTGACTCACATTCGACTCCATCCCCAATTCTAGCCCCTTAGAGCAGCCTTGAATTCAGCAAGATTATTTGTGGCCTCCCCAAGATGTATTGATCTCTTTGCAAGAATAGTCCTATTTTGATCATGCGCAACGCAGGTAGCCCCACCAGGGCCCAGGTTGCCCTTTGAAGCTCCATCAAAATTTATTTTGATCCATCCAACTTCTGGGGCAGTCCAAGTCACACCATCCTGAGGGTTGTTTGGAAGATCAGCCTTCCTAGCCCAATTAACCAGGGGCACTTTGAGACCATGGAAGGCTTTTGTCATGTCATCATCCCAATTTGTATATACATTTCCATGCAACGACATATTCCAAGCAACATTATTAACAAGTTCAACCACCTAACTCTCAATTATCTTGATTAGACTTTCATGGGGCATATCTTTATCTTGGAAAATTCGTTGGTTGTGCTCCTTCCATAATTCTCAACTATAATGGAGGGGAGGATGTGCCATATACAGTCAAATAGTCCTTTCCTAGCCTTCTTGGGCCACATACCAAACCATGCTTCAAGTTCTTGTAGAAGTGGACTCTAGACGTTCAACTTTGCCATAAAATGTTTCCAGCAAGCCTCTGCGTATGGGCAAGTCAGTAATAAGTGGTTTACCGTCTACTTTGATTTGCAGAAATCACATCTTCCTGGTCCATGAATTCCTAATTTGTTGAGTCTGTCCTGGGTCAAAATTCTTTTCTGAATAGCCTTCCATGCGAAGACCCTTGCCTTAGGCAAACAATATTTGCCCCACAATAATTTGGTTGGCCAATTTTGTTTAGCCATGGTTGCCCCTTTCACTTTATATCCAACTTACTCCTTATACTCCCTTGAAGCCGAGCTGCACCACCTTATAACATCTGCTTCATTGGAAGGGGCAAAACTTTTGTTGTTTAAAATATCCTGGAGGGCAGCTTTTTGCTCTCTAGGAGCATTCAAATTTTTAAAGGAGTGCCATTTCCACTGCAAGAATCCACTTTCAACAATTTGTTCCCCAAAGTTGCTGACTTTGCTCCCCCAAACTGAAGTGGTTTTCCTTCTTATATCATCTAAATTTGGGTTGTTCTTTAATGGTTCATGGCTTTCCCAAAAATCCGACCAAATGGAAGCACTTCTTCCATTTCTAATTTCCCATTTTATCTGCTTCGTGATTTTTTCTCTGCACTCTAGAATATAGGTCCATGTCGCCAAACCCTACAGCGGGTTTCTAGTGGTGAGGATGCAAATGGGCTCATCCAAATCTAAATATTTCCTTCTGAGAATATGCACCCACTCCTATTCCTCTTTGGTGTATAAATTCCAGACTAAATTAGCACCCATGGCTAAATTCATGATGCTCAATTGTCTGATTTTTCGTTCCTCTAGCTTCTTGCGACATGCATATCTTGTCCCAAGAAATGAGTGGGAATTTTTTGGTCTTCTGTTCCACTCCAAAGAAAACCTTCCCATAACTTGAATTAGGATGTCTTCCACCTCCTTTAGAATTTTCATGCAGGACATAAAATAAACTGGGATGGTAGATAGCACTGATTTTAACATGAAGATTCTTCCTGCTGAAGTGAGCCATTTTCCCTTTCACATTCCATTATACTCTTGCAGCTATTGATCAGATTCTCCCAATAGCATTTTTTATTCATTCCCGCAAAGAGTGGCATCCTCAAAAATCTTCCTGGGAAATTTGCCACTTTCAGATCTAAGATTCTCTCTATTTCTCTTTGCAAGCTAGGTTGAGTGTTGAGGAAGAACGCCTCTAATTTTATCCAATTGATGCCTTGGCCCGAAGCCTTGCAGTAGTTGTCCAATAGGGAGTGAACGACTCTTGTTTCAGATCTACTAGGAGCACCAAAGAGCATGGTATCATCAGCAAACTATTTATGTGTCACAGGTGTTGGGCCAGGAGTGACATCCATCCCTTACCATCGTTGTTCAACTCTGAGATATCCAATACTCCTCCCTAACGCCTCAGCCATAATGATGAAGAGGAAGGGCAATAAAGGATCACCCTATCTTATTTCTCTTGAGGAGGCAAAAAATTCTTGCGAGGCACCATTCCCCAAAGCAAAAAATTTCAGCGCTACCTATCCACTCTACACAAATGCTATAGAAGCCAAATTCTTTTAGGACACTTGCTAGAAACTGCCTATTAATTAGATTATAAGCCTTCAGGATATCAAGTTTGCTTACCATACTTGCTGCTCTGGCTTTCCTTATTGAGTGTATTGCTTCATGCGCAACAATTATGCCCTCCACAATTGACCTCCCAGGAGAGAAGCCACTTCGTTCCTTTGATATGATCTTCTTGAGCACCCCTTTCAGTTTATTAGCTATTATCTTTGTGATAATTTTGTAGACAGTATTGTATAGAGCCATTGGTCTGAACTCATTCATGCTTTGAGCATCTTTTTTCTTGGGGATGAGAGCAAAGGTGTGATTCAGGGCTCCAAGCATAGTAGTTTTCTTTATGGATTTCTCTGCAGCCCTGAATAAGTCCTCATCGATGATATCCCGGAATCACTGAAAGAAACCAGCTGAGAAACCGTCTGGCCCAGGGGCTTTGTGGGATTGAGCTGGAAGGCAGCTCTCCTGACCTCTTCTTTCATGATTTATTTGTTAAGTTGTGCATTCTCTATATCTTTGATTAATGCTGGTATATTTTCCACGATGCTATCTCTTTCTTCTCTGTGTTGTTGATTTCCTTTGTTGAGGATTGCATCAAAATATGTGACTGCCACTTGCTTTACTTCTTGTAGAGATCGTGTCATAGTATCGTCTTCTTGTTTGATTTCCACCATCCTCTTCCAATTCCTGTTGACAACAAAGGTTATGGGAAAGTACTTGGTGTTTTTGACTCCCTCCTTCAACCAAAGTTCCCTTGATTTTTGCCACCAATAACATTCCTCCCTGGCCATCAGTTCTTATAATTCTTGTTTCAGACATTTTCTATTTCATAGTCGTCCGCGCTCATGCCTTTTTCAATCACAGCTTCATTAAGGACAGCCAGTTCTTTTTCCACTGTCTTTTTCTTTGAATATATTCTTGAATTGTTCCCTACTCCCAATCCTGAGTTTGTTTTTGATGTGGCTTAGCCTCTTGTGTAGTTGATAGAGTTGAGAGTGACTCTCTATGCTGATCTCATTCCACCATCCATTAACCAAATCATATAGACTTGGCTCTCAAATTTGAAAGGACTTCCAACTGGAGGGTCCTCTAGTCTTATAATTAGCTGCACTGGAGGGTGATTAGACCCCATGCTGGCTATCCCGATTTCCATAAAGAAAAAAAGGTCCAATCTTTCCGCAATGCTAGTAAAACCCATCCTCCCATTTGTCCAGATGAAAGTGCCATTCTTGGTTTGCAGGTCTCTAAGCCTATTTTCATCTGCAAAGGTCTGAAAGTCCAACTAAATGGTGGAGAGATTGTGGAGTCCTCCCCATTCCTCAAAGTTATTTGTGTTGCATTAAAGTTCCCTCCAATTATCTTTCTCCTTGTCAAGGTTCCTCAACTTGTTTGTTATTTGTTGCCATGTTTCTCTTTTGTTCACAATTGAAACCAGCCCAGACTGTAATGCCCCCTCTAGCGTAGCCATAAGTATTTAAATAAAATACTAGCCTAATTTCTGTCCCTCATAGACTATTTATTTATTTATAAAGGGACAAGGTAATATTTTAAATTAGTGGCAAAAAAGCTAAAGTGCTGAGTGAATTTATTTAATTCACTTAAAGTCTTAAGGTGGGGTCGAGTAAAGTATTGGGAACTCTTGTTTTAAGCATTTCCCTTGCTTTGGACACGAAGTTAAAGATTAAGGATGAGATCGTTGCTTTCCCAGCTTAGAGATTTTTCCAGCTCAGTGTTTTTCCCTTTAAAGGCATCGAATTGGAGTTTTGAAGATTCATTCTATGCTTTGATTATCTTGTTATCTCTCTCTGCAACTTGGTCTAGGACGAAACCCCTGGAGCTTCTGCACTAGACACAAACCCAAATCAAAATACTTGTATACAACTTACATATTCTATCGTTTCATATTTAGAAGGAAGGAAACACCACCAGCCGTAACATCAACATCACTTCCAAGCCCATACGTCAGGATTCAAAGGAGGAAGCAACAAAGTTAGTCGTTTATCGTCAGCTAAAGACAACGATCCAGTCTAGAAGCATAGCTGCAATATGTGACAGGAAAAAAACAACCCAAAACTATACATTACCAGTGATAGATTACTCTGAATGTCTGGTTTTAAGACCACCATAGCTTCTGTGTTAAGGCCAGGTATGTATACCAGTAAATATTGAATATCTTTCTTGTGTGAGTTTGCATGTAGAGACGCTGTGTATCTCAATAATAAGTCTTTTAAGAAAAACGATTTCCTTCAAGATTCTATTTGTTTGTTCGTTATTTGAAATTTGGTAAATATAAACAAGGCAAATTAGTAATTTCATTCGAACCTCAGAAGAAAGGATATTTCAGTGGTATCAGAGCCACCAATCCTGCCAGCCTGTAAGGGTTTCAGTTACAGGTTTGCTTTTTCTGTTGCAGGTCAGAAATTATGATTGCTTTTTGCTCCTAATCTAGTGCATGTCAGTATAAAGTGGTTCTATGCATTCTAGAGGGTTTGAACCACACAAGTATAACACAAGAAGTAGGCCAGGGCAATAAGGAGCTGAAATTAACCCAGCTGAAGCAGAGATGGGTGAAAAAAGAGATGAAAGCCCACCAAGGGAACTAAATACTCAACTGAATAATTTTTTGACATTTTTTGCCCAACAGTAGCAACAAATGATGCAACAGTTCCAAATCATATGATCACAACTATGGGATAGATGAGATTTGATCATACAAGGTCAAGGAGATCTAGGAGTCAACACAATAGAAGTGAATCCGGGCATGAGAACCAAGACAAAGCAGCCTCTAATGTTGTAAGAACAACAGATAGAAGGTCTGATCGACCATTACGTCCCATTCTACCTTTTGTTTCCACACTCCCCACTCAGTATGGATTTCTATCTCTTGGGCAAGCGGAGGATAGGGCATCAGCTTGAGGCATAGCCTTGCATAAGTCCCAAAGCATTTGTCCTCCATTTTTTTATCTACCTGGATAAAAGGTGCAAGTTTTTTCCCAATGTCTGCCAGAATATCCCCGACCAATATTCAAACCAGCCCAACCTCAATCTCTTGTTTCCAAGGATCAAAATGTGGCCTCCATTTTCTCATAAAAATTCCGATGCCATCCATTAGATAAGACTCTTGATTCATTACTCTCCATTTGTCCATGTTGGATGGGAATTCCACCAAAAATATCCATTCGGTAATGCACGAAGTAGAATGTTCTCCCAATTTTTGTCATACCAGCTCCTCATTTCGCTAAAAGCCAGCCAATCACCCCCCCGCCCCCCATTTTATAAACATCCCAACATTGCTAAATCTTGCTACTAAACTTTCTATGTGATTTCCTTCTAAAAAAACACATACACTTAGCTAGGGGTTGGCAAAGACCTTGGGGCATATCTTGAGAGTTCATCACTTTATGTTGGGGACCCATTTTTGGATAAAATTTTCCTTTGCCCTTCCACAACTTGCTTGTTCGGCTCCCTCTCATCCGCTTTCTATTCAGTTTATCCAATTTGCCAGTTTCTAGAGATTTCCGCCTTACACCTCTTGTTTTGCCAAAACCGTCCATACTTGCGATCCATTTTCCCATCCTGATGAAAGATCTTTGCAAAGTATTAGTGTTGCCCACAATTTGGGTTGGAATTGGTGGGGGAGCATTCCAAGTCCCCTTTTGCTCGTACGAGGGTTTGAAAGTCTTAAATTGATGTTGCTCTCATGTGGGTTTGAAAGTCTTAGTTTGTTTTGAATCCTTTTGTTGATGATACCTTGTTTCAAGCCTTGTCAGATCATGTCTAGGCTGCTCAACCACCACCTCCTTTTGTCCAATTCCTCGGATGCATGCCTTTGCCCTAGTGCTATTCTATTGACCCTATTAAAAATTTTGGTTACGGCCGTGGCCACTTATAACTCTTCAATCCTTTGCTTGCTCGAGCCCGAAGTTCCTCCATTGGAAGTTCGCTATGTGCTCCATCTGCCCATCTGTTGGTTTCATGCGTCCCCCATTGTTGCTCCTTGCTACAACCTTGCTCTACCCTACGGTTTCGCTCTTTGCGCACCATTTTTTTACTGTTAGTGGTGGTTTTTTTTTTGATCGGTAAACTTAACCTGCAAGCATGGTAACCCAGCAGGGTATAGAGCCCGCGAGCACACCAGCCCAGCGAAGGTGGGTCCAAACTAGCACGAACCTCGTTTGGGCCAAGTGGGGATTTGAACCTTGGTTGCACCATTAACAATGCAACCACTTAACCACTACATCAACGGTAACCCAGCAGGGTATAGAGCCCGTGAGCACACCAGCCCAGCAAAGGTGGGTCCAAACCGGCATGAACCTCATTTGGGCCAAGTGGGGATTTGAACCTTGGTTGCACCATTAGCAATGCAACCACTTAACCACTACATCACAAGGTCATCCCACTATTAGTGGATACCTATTATTTATGGAACATGGCTATATCATTACACTTATCAAATAGCTCAAATATTTTATTAATATATTATATGAAATATGTTATATTTATACATATTTAATATAATAATATATATAATATTATTATATTATTTTTTTAGTATTATTTTTTATTATGTTCTGTACATTTTAATTATTATTTTTAAATTTTTATATATTTTGAATATTATTCTATTAATTTTATTATGACGTATCCAAGTACCCCCTCTCCTATTTTCAAAAATAGACGTACGAGTACTGGGCTTTTGGCAACCTAGCTAAAATGTCTGTCAAATGAGGACGTATCTGGAGAAATCCCTGTTTTTCAAAATCCTTGGGGATGCTATGTCATCCACAATAGAGCCACGGGGATACTAAGGTGCCCCTTGATTTAGGTGAACAACAACATATTCGTATACCCATATATTCTCAAAGAAAAAGAGGATCACATAGAGCCTCAAACCACTGTTTTATTTTGCCAACAAAGGATCCCTTAATAGTTTGGAGCAGAAAATTTGAAGTTTGTGGATTGTTGGACCTCTATCTATGAAGATGTCTCCTATGAAGGGAAAACTCCCGTCTCCATTTAAGATAATATTTTATTTTTGGATTCTACATTGTTTTTTGTTTCAAATATGTTCACCGACTCAGCATGCCAATTTAAGTTCTTTTGGCATTTTCTGTACTCTGTTTGCAGGTGTTTGGTTTTCTTATGTTCCATATTAGTATTTCATTTTCTCCCATGTGAATTGTCTTCTTACATGCAGGTCGTTTGGACTATGTTGGGAAATCTTTATCATCATTTACTCACGTTGAATCCATCTGGTTCATATTGTCTGCTTCTACTTTGAATACATATAATCCCTGATTAAAAGTCAGATGAATTATGTTGAAGGAGACATGTTTCCATTTTCACAAATTATTTCTCATTTTGTACTAGTATATGTCTGTGTTTCCCAATCCCATAGACTTAAATTTTAATACTCACTAAACATCAGTTTTTTTCTTTTCTTAGTTCTCTAAAGTGATCTTTTTCTAAGATGTTCTTTGTTCTTGTGGTTTTCTAGGGAACACACTCAACAAAGACAATAAGCGAAGTCAGTGGAACAGGGAAAAAACCATGGAAACAAAAAGGAACAGGGAGAGCACGCCATGGTAGTCTGCGTGGCCCACAGGTTAACTAATTGGAATTAGGAATTAGATTCATTCTATCATTTACTGGGTTGTTTGTAATTTATCTTGTTTGTTTTTGTATTTGGACATGTTCTGGTTCCCTCTTGGATATTTTGGAAAACTTCCCATCAGGTCTTTTATATTCAGTGATTTCTGTTAAATGCAAACACTGCGAGATTGTTGCAGCAGGTTGATGAGTTAGATTTAAATGCTGCAGTTCAGGCATGGAGCTACAATGCATGGCCCTAAGCCTCGAAGTCATGCAATCAAGCTACAAAAGAAAGTCCGCCGCTTGGGCCTCAAAATAGCGTTGTCAGCTCGTGCAGCTGAAGGGAAGGTCAGTGTTATTTGTTTCAACTACTCGAACAATAAAAATGCAAAATGCCAGAATGTTTCACATGATAAGTTTTCTTGTATGAAGAAAAATGCTTCTATTTTTCCTTGTGTATTTTTTGTTCATAAAGCAGTGAGGCTGTGTATGGCAAGTTCATTTTGTTATTCTATTCATTCACGAAATTATGCTGGTGGTCCATTACAGATTGATTTTTTGTTCTGATTATCACTTTGTTTTTCTTGCATTGTTATGACCCCTTAATAAAGCAAATGCATGTCCAGTACTGGTTTGCATGGTTCTTCTGCCCATGGAACATAGGTTTTTCCTTAGACGTGGTAAATACATAGAGGGTTCCCATTTAGGCTTTTTTTCTTTCAGAAAAGGATATAGAAATTCTTTGGAGATATTTTGGAAATTTGAAGTCTATCTAGA
This sequence comes from Thuja plicata, assembly GCA_018584345.1. Taxonomy (NCBI): domain Eukaryota; kingdom Viridiplantae; phylum Streptophyta; class Pinopsida; order Cupressales; family Cupressaceae; genus Thuja; species Thuja plicata. The sequence goes on from MU227207.1 coordinate 550,134, forward strand.
AACATCGCCTGGATGTCAAGGCCATTTTAGCCATTTCCAGGGTTTTAAATTTCTGTAGGCATGGAAAATAAAAAAAATAGATGAATTTTGTGTGTACATATATTTATTATTTTTGTATGGATGTTCCCATGTCATTTTGTTTCTGGCGAGTACCAGAAAATTGGCAATTGTGTGAAGGTGCTTCTCTTTGATGTGATTCTTGGGATGCAATTGTGAACTTCTAATATTTTCATTGGTGCGTCTATCCATAACACAGTAAGTATGATGATTTTTTGGATCCTTGAATAGGACTTGGATGGCCGATTTGCTCTTTTTCTGGGCTGAGAAACATCGCCTGAATGTCATGGCCATTTTAGCCATTTCCAGGGTTTTAAATTTCTGCAGGCATGGAAAAAAAAATAGATGTATTTTTGGTGTACATATATTTAATATTTTTGAACGGATGTTCCCATGTCATTTTGTTTCTGGTGAGTACCAGAAAATTGGCAATTGTGTGAAGATGCTTCTCTTTGATGTGATTCTTGGGATGCAATTGTGAACTTCTAATATTTTGGTTTGGCGCGCCTATCCATAACACAATAAGTACGATGACTTTGTGGATCCTTGAATAGGACTTGGATGGCCAATTTGCTCTTTTTTCGGTTGATTCATTGACTGATTTTGTTTAAAGAATTTTTCATTATCTTGCTTTGTTTCTTCTTCATTGTAACAACCAAAGCTTAATGAACATAATAAAATAAAGTTAACACTAATTGCGGAATTGAAAACCAAATTACAACTAACTTCCATTTTCCTAAGAGCATGATAATGTGACAGTTAACTTCCAATTGCAGTTACTAACTACTATCCCATGAAACTGAAATAAACTAACTTAATCAATTTACTTTTCAAGAAATAAATAATGCTTAAACAGATAACTTAAACTGAACAGAATCTGATCTTGCTGATCGTATCACTTGATCCTTTCCGGAAAGTTGGAACATCAAGGGCGGGAGAGTATTATCAGGGGTTTTTGCCACCCAACCATGGATCTTTCGATCGTGACCAACTGTCACACGTACAACTTCCAGAGGAAGTAGCCCAGCCCTTCCCAGGAGTACAGGAGTACGGTATCCATTTTCTTGCCATCCGAGACTTGGTGTAGAACCCACAATTGTCTTAACCAGTCAACCTAAGCCATCCTTGTCCACTACGTGGGCTTCCTAGCTAGACGTTGCACTATTGGTTCTAGTGATTGATGTATACTACCTGTAGCATAGTACCACCTTGGCCAAGGATTTAAAGTACAAGCACATACCCTGTGCAGCCAATGTCACCACCAATATCATTCCTTGGATCTCTTGGCCCGATAATTCGGATAATTCTATCTTGATGGTATTACGCAAAGTAATTGGTAAAAATGATTGTTATTAACAATTGATCAATGTGATCAATATAAAGAATTTACAAGAGATAGAAAATAGAAAGTTTCTAAAGGAAACTTTAGAAGATCGAGTAATCGATCTTATCTAAACTTATCTATCTAATTTACATATATTTACATAAGATGACCATTAAAGTAATAAACAATATAATAATATTCTAATACCCTCCCTTAATAGTCAATCTGTCAACAACAACAAGCTGCCCCCTGAATTTAGCAAACTTATTTGGACCAAGAGGCTTGGTGAGAATGTTTGCAGTCTGATCCGCAGTTGGAACATACTGCAACTGAACTGTCTCGTCTTCAACCAATTGTCGAATGTAATGACAATGAACGTCCACATGCTTGGTTCTTTCATGGAAGACTGGGTTCTGGACAAGCTTGAGAATGCCCTCATTATCAACAAACAAGGGAGTCAGACCTACTTGAGACATCTGCATATCCTCAAGCATCCAATGAAGCCAAATTGCTTCACAAGCTGCCTTAATAGCTCCTCGGTACTCTGCTTCTATCGAGGAGAGAGATACTGCCTGCTGCTTTTACAAGTCCATGTGACTGCACCAGATCCCAAACTGAACACATAGCTAGAGGTTGATTTCTTATCATCAACCGAACCTGCCCAATCTGAATCTGTGAACCCACTGAGTCTAGGATCATGATGTCGAGTGTAAAGAATTCCATAATCAGGAGTGCCCTTCACATAACGCTGCACACGCTTCGCTGCTACCCAATGATCAGCTTTGGGGGCTGTCATGAAGCGTGAAATATAGCTGGCTGCAAAATTGAGATTAGGTCTAGTAGCAGTAAGATAAATGAGACTGCCTACTAGTTGTCTGTAAGTGGTTTCATCAACAGGAGGAGAATCAGACTCGACTTATAACTTCAGCCCTTTCTCCATAGGTGTAGAAGCAAGTTTACGATTCTGCATTCGAAACCTGACAACCAAGTTCCTAGCATACTTAGACTGAGAAAGAAAAATGTTGCCCTCAATCTGCCAAACCTCAACACCTAAACAATAATGGAGAAGCCCCAAGTTTGTCATATCAAAGTCCTTTCATAGGTCTTGTTTGATTTCTGCAATCAAATGTGTTGAACTGCCAGTAATGATCAAGTCATCCACATAGACAACAAGGAAAAGAATATCATCACCGGAGCGTTTGATATACAGATTACTGTCAGAAGGACAACGTTGAAAACCATGAGCAACCATGTACTGATCAATCTTGATGTACCACGCTCTAGGAGCCTATTTGAGTCCATAGAGTGCTTTCTTGAGCCTACATACTTGGTGTTCTATGTCGGCAACCTTGAAACCAGGAGGCTGCATCATGTAGACCTCTTCTTGCAACTCACTGTTGAGGAAGGCACACTTCACATCCATATGATGGACTTTCCATCCACACTGAGCTGCAATGGCGAGAAGAAGACGAATTGTACTCATTTTGGCAGTAGGAGCAAAAGTCTCCTCATAATAAATGCCCTCCCGCTGTGTGAACCCTCGAGCAACTAATTTGGCCTTGTATTTATCTAAGGTACCATGTGCATGATACTTGACCTTATATACCCATTTGCAACTAATGGGCTTCTTCCCTGGAGGAAGATCAGAGAGAACCGAGGTGTGATTCTTCATAAGACTCTGGTATTCTGCATCCATTGCCTGTTCCCACTCTGGAATCCCTGTTGCCTCTTTAAATGTTTGAAGCTCATAAATGTTATGTAGGTTGGCCATGAGAGCAAAGTTAATAGTATTTTGCGGCTTGCCCTTATTTCTAGAGGATCTACCCTCAATGAGCACATGATGACGAAGATCACTGATTGTCTTAGCCCACCATTTAGGCCGGAGAGTAGATGTGCCAACATCAGGAGGAGGAATAACTGGAGCTAGAGGTGGAAGGAGATCTGCAACAAGTGGAAGATCAACATCATCCGGAGGAAAGTCAGGTAGTGTATCATCAAAGACAAAGTCTGCATCATCCCTCCTATCAGGTGAACCCAATGGAAGACGGACACCCAAATCAAAAGCCTTCAAAGGCTGATCCTTTGAATTCTGCTCAAACGGGGAAAACTGAAATGGTCCTCGTTCTTTATCAAAGACAACATCGCGACTAAAGATAAGACGATCAGTGTCTACATCAATCAGCCGATAAGCCTTATGGTTGTCACTGTAACCTGCAAACATAAGCTTCTGACTCTTGGAATCCAACTTAGAGCACTGAGCATCAAAAATCCATACATAAGCTAAAGAGCCAAAAACTTTCATGTGGCTGATCCTAGGTTTGCAACCAGTCCAGGCTTCCTCAGGAGTCTTTCTTTTAACATGTGTGGGAGACCTATTAAGGAGATAGACCGCAGTAAACACTGCTTCTGCCCAATATTTCTTAGGAACATTTCTGAGTTCCATCATAGACCTGGCCATTTCTGTTATGGTGCGGTTGCGACGCTCTACAACGACGTTTTGTTGAGGGGTGTATGGTGTGGTTAACTGATGTTTTATGCTTTTATGCCATGTGTATCATAGAAAGAAGAGAAAGCAGTAGAATAAAACTCTCCCCCATTATCATACCTAAGAGATATCATAGAACAACCAAACTCTTTTTCTACTAAGGCCTTAAACTTCTAAAATACAGTAAGCACATCTGATTTTTGTCTAGGAAAGTACACCCACATTTTCCTACTGAAATCATCAACAAAAAGCAAGAAATACCTGCACCCAGTAACAAAAGTAGTGTTCATTGGACCACATACATCAACGTGGAACAACTGTAGTACCTTTGAGGCTTGCTATGAGTCACCATCCTTGAATGGTGTCTTGTGCTGCTTCCCAGCCTGACAAGCTCCACAAACTCACTGATTTTGAGTTTGAATTTCAGGTAGACCAAGTACTAAATCATCCCGAACAAGCTGTGCAAGATAATGATTTTTCAGGTGACCATATCGCTGATGCCAGAGACTGCTGATAGATGCTGATTTTGCTGCAAAGGCATGCTCAAGAGAATCACTTGTATCCACAAGTCTGTATAGACCATGATCCTCAATGCCAACAGCGACAGTAGTGTGTGTCGCACCATCAACAATCGAGCACTTGTGTGCATTGAATACAACATCAAGATGAGGAGAATGTCGCATGATCTGACTTGCTAAGAGAAGATTGAGTTCCATGCCAGGAATGTAGTATACGTTGAGGAATATGAGACTCCTCCCACCATACTGAATCTGAACGTTGCCCTTGCCGACAACTGTATACTCTTCACCTCCTCCAAATATAACTGAATTAGTAAAGGGAGAAAATTCTATAACCCAATAACGCTTGTGAGTGAAATGCCGAGAAGCACCAGAATCAATATACCAGGCAGAAGATCTGACACGGTCTGCAGGGCTTTGAGCCATGAAAGCGTAAAAGGCAGACTCTTTCTGCTCTGTGTTCTCAACAACATTAGCTTTAGGCTGAGATCCTCCCTGCTTCCGCTGGTCGGAAGCTAATCGATGGTGACAATCCTTTAGCATATGGCCAATTTTATGACAATAATTACACTGAATCTTCTTCTTTGAACCATCCTGAGACTGACTGAAGCCCTTCTGCTGAAAAGACTGAGATGGCTGAGATTTACCTTTATCCTTGTGAAAGGATTTCGCTGCAAAGTCCTCCCCTGGGGAGGACGAGGTGGCACTGCTACCATACTGTTGTTTCCAACGATCCTGCTGTAGAAGTTTGGTGCACAACTCGGGAAATTTCAGGTCAACATCAGTGGAAGTAATGTTGAGAGTCTCAATAAAGTGCTCATAACTTTTAGGTAGACTTTTCAGAGTAATGACTACCATATCTTCTTCCTCCATCTTTCGACTGATAGCTTCAAGCTGATCGCGAATGTCCTTAATCTTTGTGAGATGCTCCTGTAAGGACATGCGTTCATCCATCATAATGGAGAACAATTGGTTCTTTAGAAAGAACGCGCGACTCTTGTCAGATGTCTCATGCAACTCCTTCAATGCTTCCAGATGTCTTCTGTAGACTTGCCAAAGGGAATCTGTGGCAACTGATCATCTGTGACAAAGAGCTTGAGAAGCATAACAACCTCTCGATTTCGATCAAGAAACTTGTCTTGTTCTGCTGGGATTGAGGTTAGACGAGTCTTTGTGCCCAAAACAAGTATTTCCAGGATGGTCAACATGAGCTGCTTCTAGGTGTTATAATTGCGGCCGTTGAATTGCTGATTGCCTTCCAACATCAAGTTGGTGAGTGATGCCATCTTGCACGCTTCCCAATGTACATAAAGCAAGAAAATAGAGAAGAGGGGCGAACACAAAATCCACAACATGAATCCCAATGCAAAAAATAAAGGCTGAATCGGGTACAAACTTCAAAAAATGACGAAGTACGACTGACACGAATTTCAAGAAAATTTTTTGGCTGACCCAAACAAATCCAACGAAGACCCAGAAGAAATCTGGAAAAACCCAGAAGGAATCTAAACTTGGATTTGAAATCTGCTGGCACAAATTTTGAGGCACAAAAAACGAGGCACCCAATTTTTTTTGAGATTGACCCAGTTGAACTCTCAAAAAACCCACCACAAATCTGCAAAAAAATAAGAAATCGAGCAGGAGAAATATGATTTTTGTATGAAACACTAAGTGGCAGCTTCAAGCTTCAAAAATGACGGATTTGTTGCAGAAATATTGAGCCGCAAGGAGTAAATACTAAAACATGGCACTGAAAAAATGGGTTGCATCAAAGAAAGACCACAAGAATGATCCGTAATAGTGTTTGCAGTGTTCATTTTTTTTTTTGCTATCACCAGTAATGGCGTGGGCGGGTGTACCCAAACGAAGCAGAAAGAAATGCAAAAAACCGTATTTACAGAGGCATGAACGACCTCAAAAATGATCCTGCTTCTGAGAACACAGAACGGTGCAGAGAGCACGGCCAAGAAAGAGGGCCCAAGATGAAGAAAAAGGCGTCAAAAATGACGCGAGAAACCCTAGTCGGGGTTCGTAACACCGCCAATGAAGAAGAAAAACGGCCGAGCGTGGGAGTTTCTGACTGTTACAAAATCTTGCGACCTTATTTGGGTGGGAAAAAAGAACAACTCGACCCAAATTCTTTTCACAGGAAAAAAACATTTTACAAAAGACTAGACAAATTTAATTTGAAATTTGTCAAAAAAAAACAAAGATTTTTTGCAGAAGGCTTTGATACCATATTACGCAAAGTAATTGGTAAAAATGATTGTTGTTATTAACAATTTATCAATGTGATCAATATAAAGAATTTACAAGAGATAGAAAATAGAAAGTTTCTAAAGAAAACTTCAGAAGATTGAGTAATCGATCTTATCTAAACTTATCTATCTAATATACATATATTTACATAAGATGACCATTAAAGTAATAAACAATATAATAATATTCTAATAGATGGCATTAACCCTTACAAATTACACAAGTGGTTCAAAAAGGATTTACCCATCCCAAGGTTGACATGTAAAGCTTCTGTCATTCTAGTCAATACCCATCTCTAATAGGTGCACCCAATTAGAACAAAAACTATGGCTAGGACAGTATATTACTAACAAGCAAGAGACTTGGTATTAATTTTCCAGCAAGAGCCTTTTTCATGTAAAGCATGGTACTGATATCTTATTAACAACAAACAATTCGACGACATCCAAATCAAGAATTAAAGTCTTAGTGATGTGCGTTTTATGACCCACCAACCGTAGAATAAAATATCGAGATATCTTATCCTCTCTTGATCAAAATCGTTGGTATGCTAAGATTGCGAAATATCACACAACAGATTCCAAGGTTCCTTTCGTGTCAGTTCTTGACTGTGGATAAGCTCAATGGTAAACGTGATTTACCGTTAATCACGAGGGGCCTTACGTTTGTGTTTTCAAGTTGATTTCAGATGATGCAAGATGTGGGAGCTGTCGAAAGATATTGCAATAGAGTTTTTTATTGGGGTTTTTTTCAGAATATGTGGAAAGCAAATGAGAAAGGGTTTAGAAATTCTATTCAACTCCTAAGGGAAATGACAACAACCGATACTGCTTTGATGGACAAATTCTAGAATAACCAAGCTCCGCTTCGCCAAGATAAACTACAACTACGCAAGAATTGGTGCAATCTTCAATGGATTATGCAAAAGATTTTCATACCACAACAAACGCCATCAAAACGAACAATGCACGTTGAATGATAGAAGTTAAGTATCCATAAAAGTGAGGGTTCAAGCTAACTTTGCACAACAACTTACAATCAGTAAACCATCAAAAGTATGAACCATGGAATTCATCAAAACATCATCACATTCTCCATTGAAATCAAAGCACTTTATCTAACCAATCTAATATAAATGAGGGAATAAGAGAACAAGAAAGCACTAAAACACGTCAAGTGATCACCAAACTTCAATGAAAACTCTATCGTCTCAGTAGCTCATAGCAACAATCTTAGAATTCCGTCCTTTACAAATGAGAGATGAGGCCTTTATATAGGTCCCCGACTACAGTGGATGATCCAGATTGAAACAATAACCGATGGCCCAGATTGTGCCACATCAACCCTATTTAGGGTTAAGGCAGGAAGAAAGAATCTACAATTAATGAGTGTGTCCACATAGACCAATCTGAAAGAAAACCTCCCTCCTAGTGGATAATAAATGCCCACTATGCGTGCCCATTCACCGGGAGAGTGGGGTGACATGAATGCCCACTAAGTAATAAATGCTCCTTGGCCCAGAATAGCCTATGTTTGACTTTTCACTTCGAATGCTTGGAATTTGCTCAATACAGTCTCCAACTCGTCAACACTAACACTTGGCGTTGATTCTCGTTTGAATTCCAGGACTGTCATCTCTCGTTCAGATTTGCTCAAGCCATTCGCCTGATTCGACAACAAGTTGTAGGTTGTGTTCATGACATTTGAGAAAATGGAGAAGTTCTCAAAGTCATCCCTTGTGAAGGAGTTCAGCTGAAAGAACTCTTCCAATTTCCCTTTCAGACTGTCTACTGTTATTTCATTCTTAGCTAATCTCTGTGATAACAATGATGCAACTGTGTTGGAGATCCCTTGCTGAATGTTCTCGACTACCCTCTTCAATCGAGTGGACTCCTTGGTGAAATGTTCAAACATTTCCTTTGCCATGATCACCATGCTATACCATCGGGCAAAGTCGTATGCTTCTCCTTCCCTGATTACTTTACCATCAACCAGTATCTGTTTGGGAGTCTCCATCAAATCCTACAAGTCAGAGATCACTTTATCTTGATAAATAGGTTCATCTTCCCACGACTCATCAATGCAATGAATCCTGGAAAGGATGGCCAATGCCTTGTCATGAATTTGCACCAACTCCTCAACATGCCTGTATGCCTCATTCTAGATGCCTCCTATCCAAGCTTTTGCACATTGAGAGATTTGTTTGATCCTTTCGATACCCTTTACTGACTTTGTCATAAGAATTGAAGGAGGAACAAAGGTTGGGCCTTCTTCTCTCACTGGATGAGGTGGGCTGTTTATATACTTGCACAAGGCCTTGATCTCGCCTTTCTGTTTCTGATATTTCCCTTCCAGTTTCCTCATCTTATCTTTCATTGCCTGTGCAGAATCTTCAAACTCCTCAATAACCTGTTCTTGGGAGGCATGGCCTAGACTGAACTTCGTCACATTATACTCCTCTGCTGCAATCTGGTCCTTTGCTTTGCCAACCGTAGGCATTGCAATCTGCAATGTTTTGGATCTGGACTGTCTTCTGATGACCTTTGTAAACCTCTTGGCTATGCCTTTCTCCTCCATTTTGTTGACTCGGTTCAACATTTCCTGCAACTCAAATGCCAGGTCAACCTCTTTCTCTTGACTATTCTGCAGCCTTTGCCTCAGCCACTCTAGAATGACAGCGTTCTGATAATTCTGATTAGTCAACTGCTCTTGCCTTTGTACAACCCTTATATCATTCTCTTCCTCGGCTACAGGACTTTTTGTCGTTGTCTCAGGAGTTGCTACCTCTGCAGTAGGAATTTCTATCTCTACTGCAGGAATCTCTGCATCTGCTGCAGGAACTTTTGTTTCCATCATTTCTTGTTCTAAGATAGCGCCGAGATTTTTCTTAGTGGCAACATCTTGGTCTTTGTTTCTTCCTTGCCTAGAGTCCTGATAGGTGTTGATGCCTTCTCTGTCCTGCACCAACTTGGCCATGTGATCTTTTTGCTCTATTCTTCTTCTGCTTGTCTCCACTTCTTCTCTTGGGAAACGATCTATCTCCTACAAACTCAGAGTCCGACTTGGTGATGATGGAGTGGTTGCCGACCTTTGCCTCTTCTGTTGGGGTTCTTCGATGTGAAGGTTGGGCCTACCTCTCGGTTGCACTTCCTGAGCAACATTCTTTCCTTTTCTTTGCTCAACACTTCTGGATGGGAGTTCTCCTTCCATTCTCCCTTTTGAGGTCTGCTTTGGTCTCTCATCCCGCAACGGCTTATGACCCATCAATTTATATGTCAAGCTATTAATGAAGATAAAAATGAAGATCTTGCGTGCTCTGATCATATTGAGTGGCAACCTGGAATACATCCTCTTTCTAATCTCATTTTCATTTGCAACATTAGCCCAAAAATCCTTGAGGTGCATCTGATGTTGGCATTTCACATCTCCCACTGAAATTTTGTTGTAAGGATCATAATCTGCCCTTTCTTGAAAAAGTGGTAGACGATAAAAATGCAGCTCTAATGATTTCTCGGTTGTTGGCAAACAAGGACACATCTCAACTGCTTCTTTTCCAATAGAATTTGGGAATTCAAGTCCCAACTTCGTCTTCTTCTTTTGAATTTTGTCATAAACTGTTAATTGCCTAGTGACCTCAAGCAAGACCATCTTATCAATGGGATATCTCAGGAGCTTATACGGTTGTGCAAAATATCCTTGTACTCTGATGTAGGAGAAGGTAGGGAGTTAGATGAACCAAGCTCCTTACTCCACCAATTTCATTGCCCTGATTGATATCTCACGTGCAATCTCTTCTGAAGATTCCTGACAATGCGCATTGCAAAGACATTGTGGACTTTGACATAAACATCCTTGGCATATAAATGCAACTGAGGGTAGCATTCATGTGCCTTTATGCATTGGGCATCACTTCCAATCGTTCCTTTGCACCTCAGTCCATCATACCTTTTATTTCAAGCCAACATGTAGATGACATAGGAGCTCATATAAAACTTTCTTGACTGCTCCAAATTCATCAGTTGTTCACTCAGGTTATCGCTGATCATTCCAACCGAATCCATGTTGTTGAATCCTTCAACCACCTGTTCGATGAAATATCACATCGACTACTCAAACTGATAAGATTGTGAAATCCCAAAAATTCTGCTCAGCATCATGACCAAATCATTGTGTTCACGCTGGAGATCAAGCCAAACTAGCTCCTTAGGCAACTTTGAATGGTGGGATCTATTCCTCCGCAACCATTTACAGTTTATCACGCCTTCACAATGCTGAATTCCAACGGTGAAAACTCTAAGTGCTTGCTCTTTTGATTTTAGTATCATTTTTTGGAATGTAGGGATTTCAAATGCTTATGAAATTAATGGTGGAGAAAGATCTGCTATGACTTTTCCATTTGGATCCGTAACTATTCTGTCATCTGATAATAGTGCCTTGAGCATTCAATTATCAACCCTGCATGTTGGAAGGCTGGGAGAAAATTAGCTGTAGCCACGATAACACTGTTTACAATCTGAGTAGCCAAGTGTGTCGGTTCGTGATCCTTGTATCCAAACATTCTCCTGCTGATCTCATTCATGTCTAGGCAGCTGAGATTCGTATCACCAACATCTTTCCACTTTGATACAATTTTGGATTCATGATAGAATCCCCTCTGCTCATTCTTGATTAGTTGCTTTCTGGTCAGGCTTGTTCCTCTGGGTTCCGCCATTTGCCCTTCCCGCAAAACAAAAATATGACATACATATGAGTATGCAAAAAGCAAACCAAATCTCCTTTGCAAATAACTTGTCCTCGGAGGACAAAAAATTCTCCACTTTCTCTCTAGAACGAGATTTTCTTTCTCCTTCAGAAATTTATGCTTTCTCTTGAATTTTGAAACTTACTGAAAAAATCTCTTTCCTCAGAAATTCACAGCTTCTTCTGACTTTTTCCAACTTAAAATGACTTCGCTTCTTTCCAGAAAAGACTCTCTCTCCTCAAGATTTCTCTCTGAAAAATAGTGTGCAATTTCTTCAAAATCCTCTCGCAAACTCTTCAGAAATTCTCAAATCCTCTTCTCAACTTGTTTCTTAATTCTCAGATGTGAGAATTTAATAAGAGGGGTTCCCTTATATAGGCATTTAACTAGGAAAATCTGCTTTAATGGCTGTGGATTAAATTTAGGCAGCTGCTTTGTTTTTCTTCGAAGTTTCCAATGTGGACAAGATTCCCTTACAAAAAGCACCACTTTTCATTGATTTTCTCTTTTTTTGAAGATGCCAATTTGAGTGCTTTAACTTCATCAAGAAGTTTCATCCATGTTTGCTCGCTTTTTTTATTTTTTTTGTAAAGTTTATTAATTAAATATTAAATAAAATTCTGTTGAGTTTTTGTCATTGATGTCAACGGTTTGTCAACTGGACAACTAGTTTCTGTTGCCTTCACTGTTATGAGTTCTTGGTTTGACACCTGCAGTCCTACTTGTACCCTGTCAGCGAATGGTTGTTCATTCTTTTCCAGGACATATTTGTGTGTCGTGCTGTTGTTATTCGTGCCAGTCTATTATGGTAGTTACGTTGCAGGCACAATTTTCTGGTAAGTAACGTCAATAATCGAACACTCTATGATGAGTGTGGCATCGAAACTTATCCTTGTGTTTACAGATTTAGATGAGAATATATTCATAGCTGAACAACTGTCGCGTCCACATTTTTAACAACAGTGAAAATGGTAAGCCGTGTGAAGAAAATCATAGTATTGTGCCAGTTGTCAATATTTCCAGACTTAGGCGGTCGATGAACGATTGTTTTTTTGAGGTGGATCGTATTCTTCTTCCACGTTATCGGGAAATAGAAAAACGTTTCTGTACAATAAATCCAATCACTTTTTGGCGACAATAGTATGAAAAAACCGCGAGCAGTGATGACTGAAAAACAAGTGTTGCTTGCATATTGGAATAGACACGGGTTCAGTAAAAGCGGTTTTTGAATAAGGAAAGGTGGAGTTTTTTTTTATGACATAGAAGTGTGGACAAAGTTCAGTACATTTTTTGGTGAGAGCAGTGTCTCCTTATAGCGGTGAACTTACAGATAGTGGAAACTGTGTAGGTTGTTGAATGAGTTGATGCTCATTGTTGTAAGAGGTTGTAGCCTCTAGTGATTCAGGTTGAAGCCTGGTTTGTCATTGAGATCAGTAAAGAAGAGTTGCAACTCTTGTTTGTAAGCGGGTTGTAGTCCATTTTGAAGAGATTAGTGATATCGTGGTTTTTTACCCTGTTGGGTATTCCACGAGATAAATCTGGTGTCTCTGTTCATTTTGTTGTTTGCTTGCTGATTGTTTAGACTTCTTGCATTCAAAGTTTAAAATACAGATTCACCCCCTTGCCCTCTCAGTATTTTTCGTTTTTCAATTGGTATCAGAGTATAGGTTCTCTCTTCAAAGCTTAAAAGCCTGAGAGTTAGTCCTTGTTGTCAATCATGAGTGCTTTAGAAGGTCTTGCTACAAACCGGGCACCCTTGTTTGATGGAACCAACTATGCTTTTTGGAGCGTGCATATGAAACCATACATAATGTCTCTGGGTTGTGATGTCTACCTTAGTCTTATCAATGGGTACACTATTCCAGCTCAACCCCCCACAAATGCTGATGGAAAATGGGAATTTGAGAACAATGCCAAGGCTATGAATGCCTTATTATGTGGTTTGACTGAATCTGTATTTGTTAAAGTTATGCACTGTACTACAGCAAAATAAGTTTGGGATAAGCTGCATAATGCTTATCATGGTGATAACAAGGTGAGGAAGGCAAAGGTCCATGCACAGAGCTGTATTTGAGAGCCTTCACATGAAAGAAGATGAGAACATTGCTGCATATTTTCTTCGTGTTGATGAGGTAGTCAATGCACTAAAAGGTTTGGGAGAAACTGTAGAAGAGAAAACAGTGGTTCAGAAGATCCTTCGCTCTCTTCCCATGAAATTTAATGCCAAGGTATCTGCTTTTGAAGAAATGTCAGATTTGGACACTCTTACTATTGGCAAATTACATGGCATCCTAACAGCCTACGAGATGAGAACGAATGTTGAAGGCACTTCCAAAGGTGAAACAGCTTTCAAAGCTTCTAAAGTGAGTAAAGATAAGGAGAAAAAGCGAAGTGAAAGCTCAGATGAAGGCTCCAATGAGGAAATTGCAGACCTTGTAAGGAAGCTGAAAAAGGATCTTAGCAAGAGCAAAGGCAAGCTTGCTTTGAAGTGTTTCAATTGTGGGAAACTTGGCCACTTTGCATCAAAGTGTCCTTATGATAAAGATGATGACAGCCAAGATGGAAGAGACACAAAAGCTAGGAGGTCAAGAAGATTTTCTAAAAGACCTTGGAAAGCTGTTAAGTCTAAAAATGTGTTATATTCTAAGGATGGCAGCGATGATACTTCCAGCGGTGAGGATGATTCTCAACACGATGAGATCTTATTCATGGCTGTTGATGATTTGAATTTGGAAGAGCATGTAAGATGTGGAGTTCCTAAGTTTGATGGAACAAATTTCACCATTTGGAGCTTTAGAATGATGATATATGTTAAGTCTCTTGGTTTTGATGCATGGAAGTCTATTTCAGTTGATCATGTAGATTTCAAATAGTCTGAAAAGAAGAAGGCAGCAAATGCAAAAGCTAGGAGTGCTATTTTGAGTTGTTTGGCGGATTCACAGCGAGACATCTATATACATCTTGGTTCAGCCAAAGAGATTTGGGAAGAACTACATGCTACTCATAGCATAAAATAAATGAATGACATGCATGCATGGCTATTGAAGACACTCAAGTTGATTCAGTTGGGAATGAAGGATCAACTGATGAAGAGCATGATGATGGAGGAGTGGATCTAGAACTTGAATTAGTGACTGCTTTGGCTGAGATTAAGAAGCTGAAAAGGAAGAATCAGAGTCTCGTAGACCTGCTGCAAGTAGAGAGTGAAGAAAAGCTAAAGATTGCTATGGCTCTTAGTGAGATTGAAAAACAACTAATTGATTCCAAAATCTTGAATGAGGAGGCTAAGAAAATACAAGAGAACCTGGAAAATCAGATTCAGCTGAAGGAAGAAAACATCTCAAAGTTAGAAGCTGAAATTGTTTCATTAAGAAACTGTTAGCGAATAGATTTGTCTCTCTGAAAATCTTTTATAGGAATACTCTACAGCCCTTCTTGAAAAACAAATGATCCTAACAGTTGGGTAAATGATTTGAAATCACTTCCCTCTGAATTAATCCTAGGTACAGCTCCCTAGAGATATTTTATCAGTAATATCTAATTCTGAAATTCAACTTTTAACCCAAAAGTTTTAGAAAGGTTACTTCAACATTCATAGATGAGAAGCATTGTAGAAATACCTTAATAAAGATAGCAGGACGATAAAGAAAGAAAAAAACACAGTTTTTCTTTTAACAGATTCAATGGAAACAGATAACTAATCAGCGGAAAGGCAACAACATATAGATAAAGTTCAGGAATTATGAATCAACAGACACATACATTGCAGAGTAAACGAAATGTCAACACAGGACACTTGCTTTTTGTTTTCAAACGACACAGATTTGATAAACTTCACTGTAATGTATTTCCAAAAATTACTACACAGGCAATCACATGGAATCTGTTCCTTCAAAATGGTATCAAATTTCTCTATATCTGTTCCTCTAATTCTTTTTAAAATCAAACTATCACCAAAAATAAGACTATCTAGTTATAATTAGTCTCTTGTTTTTTGAACCCTTCTAAAGTTTGCAACAAAAATACTTATAGTATCAAAGCACCGAGAGGTCTCCCAAAAAATTCGACCTCTCGGGCAATCAGTTATAAAATAAAACCAGCCGAAAAGGACACATGTCCTCGAGAGTTTGCATGTTAAACCATATAAAAACTAATTATCTAAATTTGGTTCTTTGTCCACAGCACGATCCTTGCTTCCCGCTGGACTCCCTTCTTCGGTAACCGACTGGGTAGGTTTCCATTCTTTATATGCCTGGACCAGCTCTTTCGCGAATGGCAGATGCGGGATCTTGGAATTCACTATCCGGGCCATTGAGGCCCCCTTACTCCACTTCAACCTCTTCACCTTTTCTACAACATTGGGCAGCTGATCCACACACAGATATAACATAGATTCAATCCTTGCCATCTGAGTTAAGTTGAAGGCTTTAGGATTAACTTTTTCTCTGATCACCTTTATCGCTGAGTCGAAGGCTTCTAGAGCGCCTTTCAATTCTTGTTCACCGTACATTGATGGATAAGTATAGGTGAAGTTAATGACCTTCAACTCGTTCAAAGTGGCTTTCTGAATTTGTTTAGCTTCGGCCTCATATTCTTTGTTTTTTGTAATGGCGCTCCTTATAAGAGATACGCCAGCTGATGTTCTTTCTAAGAATGAAGAAAATGGATTCCTCAGCGCATTTCAGAGATTTTTCTGCGTAGAACTTACTAAAACCATATCTCTCTATTTCCAAGAACTTTCTCATCGCCGATACCCATTTTTCCTCCTCTCCATCCCAGACTTGCCGCTGGGTCTGCAACTCTCCCATTATGGCTTCAGTATCATGGAGGACTAAATGCGAATCTTTGATATATTGTTGGCCACTGCTAAGTACTTGGGACATCCACTCATCAACTGAGGAGACTAGTGTTCGACCCCTCTGAACTTGATTTAGCAAATTTTTACTTTCTGCAGAGTTTGAATCAAATACCTGTGGGGATTGGGTCAGTGGCATAGCGTCAAAGTTGCAGAAAGTGTTTATAAATTGGGAGAGTGACACTATCGTCTGTTTCAGTTCTTTCTTTTCCTTGCTGTCTTGCCATGATGTCATTAACATCTGTTGGGCCGTCTCTTTGAAAAGGTGATTCTTTCCTGCCCTATCCATAGTCCCTAATTCAATTTTAGTGACTTCAAAGTCTTCAGCTGCGACATCCTGCTTCTCTTCCTTCGGTCTGTAGGTAATTCCGCACACTGGAGCTTCCGAAAACCCTTACCTTCAGACTAGCCGTATACAAACAGCGACAACATTTCAAAAGAATGAAAGCTAAGAAGGGTTTAAATAGAGAATACCCAATAATTGATCATTAATTACCCATCTTTAAGGCAATAAAGGCTAAGGGAATGAAATGATAGTTTACGCAAGTAATTAATTAATACCACCTGCGCAAACTTTCATGTCGTACGAAATCATTATGAATTTGACAGCTTGGATGCACTTAACCGCCGCCATTACTTGCCCGTATTAAATGCTCTTTTTCGTAGGACCCACCGCCAAGTGATGACGAATCCCGCTTTTTTTGCCCCGTGTCACTTTTCAAAATCCTTGAACACTCTTGAATCGAGTTGAACCAAGTTCAAGGATGTTCTCATGTGTTCAATACTGTTCAAACATATTCCCATTTGTTCATTTGCCTTAGTCTTTAAACTGAAAATTTTGCACTGTCATCACTGATGTCGCATCTTTGAAAAGTCAAAACTCCCGTACATCGCGACTATGAAACGTTTTCCGCCGGTCTTATACATCTGCCATACCTTAGAACACAAATGAACTACCTTGAACACTCTCGAACACACATGAACTAAGTTCAAGATTGTTCAGGGTTGTTCAAACCTGTTCAAGAAAAAGTGTTAGCAAATAATCTTTTGTTTTTCGAGGCACGGTCGGACTACAAGTTGACATTTTCAGTGAGTAGTTTGAAACGAGGATTTAAGCAGCTTTGAGACTTTCAAAAATATCATGGCGACTCTAGAAAACACTTAAAGGAAGAGGACAAGTACCAAACTTGGACTAACAAAAACATTGGTGAAACCGCTATCTTATCAAGTGAGGAGGGACCAAACAACAAAAGCAGGATGTCTTTGGATGATATTCTTGCCTCTCAAAACTCAACTTTAGACAAGAAAGGAATTGGTCTAGAAGGTGGTCAAAGCTCCTTGCCTCAAGGAAAGGGACAGCTGGTGTCAAGTAGTGAGCAGTTTTCTTCCTTTCAACCAAATCATTCAAACAAGGTGAACAAACCTTTCTTCTATGGTTATTGTTTTTCATGCAATTATTTTGCACATAAGGCAATAGATTGCAAAGCTGCTCCTAGAAGAAAGACGTATCATTTTGATAGAAATGTCTTTAGCTCTTTTAGAAGATACTATATAATTTGTTACAGCTGTAACAAGTTTGGGCATACTTCAAGATTTTGCAAGATTAACAGTGCAGGGTCATTCATTAATGCTGAAGCTAAAGGAAGGCCAAAGGTTACCAAGGTGTGGAAGAAAAATAATCAAGAGGTACCTCTCAAGGCTCTAGTTGTTCAAACAGCCCTTCTAGCAAGAAATGAAAAGGATATATGGTATGTTGATAGTAGGTGTTTTAGACATATGACAGGTGATTTAAGTTTCATTCCATTAAGAAAATGAAAGGTGGTAAAGTAAGATATGGTGGTAGTTCTTCTGCCAAATTTGCTGGTATAGGAACACTTTTACTGAATAATGGTGAAACTATTGTTGAAAATGTGCTCTACATTAAAGGTCTGAAACACAATTTATTGAGTGTAAGCCAGCTATGCGATCAAGGGTACAATCTTGTGTTTAATTCGAACTCTTGCATCATAAAGAAAGGAGAAGATGTCATAGCTAATGCTACTAGAGCAGCAAATAATCTTTACATTCTTGATGATTCTAATGCTGAAACTTGTTGTTTAAGTAAAATGGATGATGCATGGCTTTGGCATAAGCGCCTTGGACACATAATTTTGATAATCTGATCAAGATCAGCAAGAAGGAAGCAGTAAGAGACATGCCAAAGACAGAAAAACCAACTGATTGTTTGCAAGAATTGTCAAGAAGGAAAGCAAACAAGAGCTTCCTTCAAACCAAAAGAGTATTTCAGCTGCAAGCCACTTGAATTAGTCCACATGGATCTTTGTGGACCAACTAGGACAGCAAGCCTTCAAGGTGAGAAATATTTTATGTTGCTGATTGATAATTATACTCACATGACATGGGTGGCTTTTCTAAAAGAAAAATCAGAAGCTTTGGATAAGTTTAAAGTGTTTAAAGCTTTAGTTGAACATGAAATGGATTTGAAGATTAAATGTTTGTGTTCTGAATCCTGATAATGGTGGAGAGTTCACTTCTAATGAATTCATGAGTTTTTGTGAACAACATGGAATTAGAAGACAGGTTTCAGCCCCTAGAACACGACAACAAAATGGTGTTTTGAAAATAAAGAATAGAATAGTCCAAGAAATGGCACGTTGCTTAATGAATGAAAGAAAGGTAAGTGATACCTTTTGGAGAGAGGCTGTCCATACAGCTGTATACATTCAAAATAGGACATCGTTGATGTCCAAGTTCAACAAGACTCCATATGAACTTTGGAAGGGCAAACCAGCTACAATTAAGTATTTTAAAATTTTTTTGGCAGCCCATGTTACATTAGAAGAGATGAAGATAGTTTGGGTAAATTTGATTCTAGGGCTGATGAAGGGATCTTTCTTTGTTACTCTTCAAAGAGTAAAGCTTTCAAATGTTACAATAAGAGGTTACATAAATTGGTTGACAGTGTTAATGTTAAAATTCATGAGTTCACTAACAAGTCTAGTGAGAATGTGTAAGGATAGTGTCCTCGACAGAAATGCCACATCAGCAATATCCACAAGACAAGGGAGGTCGGTCAACTAAGTCAAACGTCGAATGTACAAGTCGACAAAAACAAATGATTTTGTTAAATTCAAAGAAAGAAAAACAAGGTTCAACCAAAAACTGTCGAACAGATTATGCGACACATGATTCCATAATAAAGAAGAGTGTCGACCAACTGTCGAAAACACCCAATACATCACATGTCATAAAACATTAAAGACAACAGAATTCGACCAACTTGGCGAATTAACAAAAGCAAAAGAGAGACTTCAACCAAACTGTTGAAGTGCAACCAACATAAGATCTTAACTTACAAAGAAGCAGAGATTTACAAGAGTCATCGCCTGACTGCCATAAGAGTGCAATATAAATACAATAGACCAATGGTCAATACAAAGATCCATAATATGCTATACATGATGACCTTCCTGTCAGGAGCTCCAGAGACCTGCTACACACAAAAATGAGGGCGAGAATATTGTAGGAGTGCGTTTCCACCCTACCATGAAGCAATTACGCTTCCCCAGAATCTTTCCTGACATGAAAGATACCCAGCCCAGCTCGAGGTAGTCTAAACAAGCAAAACTGAGAGGAGTAATGGAATTGGTGCATATAAACTTTCGAACTTTAATTGCTTAAACGATATAATGAATTTAAAGCATTCCAATGCCTTAGCAAACATCATCCTTCTCTGAGTAGTCTAAACATATGCAAGTTCTCATTTCCATCTCATATAGAACAATCAGAGTTCCACAATCATAACTGTGCATTCAATGTTACAATAGAGAATTACCGAAACTCATAAAGCATCATACTCTTTGTTTTAGAATTGCACATATAAATATATCAAGGAATCCAAAACATTTCCTATATAGAGATATTCCTTTCATAACTAAGATAGATCAATCAAACGAAGTTCATGGAACTCAAATGCAAAACCACAAAAACACTCATAGTCATGCAAAAGTTTTCATATTCCTAACAAAAGCTATCATGTTGCCCAAGAATAGTTATACAACAGAGAGCATCACCCTTCTAACATCAGTGCAGAACACCTCAAGTTCTCAATTCCAACTCATATAGAAAAATCAAAGATAACTCAAGAAGTTGAACTATACATTTAGCGTTTAGAATAGGGGTTTTCGACTCACAACACTTTGTAGAAGCCTATGTGCTTTAAAAACATCAGAAGGAGTAACCAAAGATTCATAACATTTCCTAAATAGGAACTTTTATTTCTTGACTGGAACAAATCAATCCTCAAAGAGTTCATAAATGTGTGAACAGTCAGAAATAAGATCAATCAAATTCTACAAGTAGACTAAACACAATCTTTGCATAAAGAACTGGTATTATGCTCCTATTAGGACTTCATTTATAAGGCCACGAAACACTCATTGGCTTTGTCTCACTATTGTTAAAATATGAACATGCTAACTTGATAGATTTGAAACAAATAACTTATATGCCATTTATATCCTTAATAAAAGTTCACAACATAACTAACATCGCAGTTATTTAAGGTGATTGAAGCTATATTTCTCCTTCAATTCAGCTTGAGAAGTATCAAGTGGAAAGCTAAATATCAAAATAAATAATTTATCTAATCTATCTTATAACAAAAAAATAGAAGATTTTTAGTTGAACAGTCCATTTCTTCATAGGAAGAATCCTCAAGGAAAAAGATGGTTACTCATTTTTTGTGTTTGATAAAACTTAGTTTTAGAATCTCAATTGATACATAAAGAAAATAATTCTAGACTTCTTTCTAATAATAAGGATTTATTCCAAAATTTGGGTCCATCACGGATTAGAGTACGCTTATGGAATAAATAAACACATGTTTGCTACTATGAGTCTATGACTGATCTAAAGCAAAAACCTTTAATTACATATGAAATAGGCCTGCAAGAGAGATCTGGGAAAGTAAGCAGTGCAGTCTAATGGTATCAAGCTTTGAAAATCAATGTCCCCTTGACTTCCGTCATTCTAAAGGAATTCAAATATTCCAACGAGTGCCGCAAAAGGTAACTGGAAAAGTTATAAATTTAAACCCAAATCATTCAAGACTCTAACTTCGCAGTGCACTATGGATGAGTTAAAAGAATACTAAAGGGAAAAAATAATCTTATGATAATTATTAGCAGGCCAAAGTTTACACGTTTGTTTACAAGTCTGAGAATCACTTTATTATGCGATTTTGGGGTTTGAACTATGAATTTGCTAATCCTTTATGAAGGCTTTAAATGTCAAATAGTGTTTTACACTACTAAAACTATAGTTTTCACACCTTCGAGGACACTTATAGTATTCTTTCAAGGCATCTGGCCTCACAGGTCAAGGATAACCAAAGGAATATATATTTCTCCAATTTGGTGGTACTTCTCAAAAGTAATGGGACGACAGAAAAAAAAAACATAAATTCCTATTTGATAGAGGTTTGACATTTGTTTGCCAGATAGCAGTTGGAGATTATTTAAGATACTATCATCCAAGATTTACAAGTCTGAGAATCACTTTATTATGCGATTTTGGGGTTTGAACTATGAATTTGCTAATCCTTTATGAAGGCTTTAAATGTCAAATAGTGTTTTACACTACTAAAACTATAGTTTTCACACCTT
>MU227207.1:572088-598270 GCA_018584345.1 Thuja plicata
CCTTCGAGGACACTTATAGTATTCTTTCAAGGCATCTGGCCTCACAGGTCAAGGATAACCAAAGGAATATATATTTCTCCAATTTGGTGGTACTTCTCAAAAGTAATGGGACGACAGAAAAAAAAAAACATAAATTCCTATTTGATAGAGGTTTGACATTTGTTTGCCAGATAGCAGTTGGAGATTATTTAAGATACTATCATCCAAGATTCACAATGGCCTATTAAAGAAAGAAGGTAAAATACAGAGGAGAGACACTGCTAGAAGATCCAAGGAATTAAGATGGTTCTACAAACTGGCGGCATACATGCCATACAGAGAAAAGAGAAATAAAAAAAATTGCATTTAGAACGACTAATGTATAATTTAACAACTTTTTTGTATAATAGACATTTCCTATGTAAATATTAAGGAGAACCTGGGAATTCTAATGTACTCTAGTATGTGGATGATGCACTGCTGGGAAGAGAATCGTTCTCCTCTCTCCAACTTTTTCAATTTGTTGCTGTTGTTTTCTTTTCCAGTTTCCGCAGAGAAAATAAAATGATACTAATTCCGAAACATTGTGTGGTAGAAGATCTCCACTCAAAATACTTAGTGTGGGTTGTGGAATTCTCAAGCAGGGGCAGTCGATTCAACCTTGTTTCTCATGTATTTTATCAAGCACAGAAGGCAGTTATGATCAGTTACACTGGCTACTTCACACTTTTAATATAACCAGATTGGGGTTTCAATCTATCTTGTGAAGAGACTGTTGGTTTGTCACAACAACAAGCTTTCTTTTCCCCAACCAAACAAGAGACACCGCAAGCAACTTTTGTAGCAGATTCCCATCCTTCCTCCCATTCCTAGCGTAGCAAAAGAAAACCATCCAAAACGCAGAGCAGTTACCCCCCAAATACCATACATAATAATGACACTCCAAAAATAGGTTCGTAACTACCATTCTTTTCATGAATATATGTCATAATAATGGTAGTAATTCGGATATCGTTACCGAAGAAACACCCATTCTCTCTTAGTTCCACTAATTTAGGATGCCAACTCTCTTTTAATTCCACTAATTTAGGATGCCAGATATTTTGGGTTATGACAGAATGTGGACAGCGTAGATGAAGAAAAAATTCAGACCAACACTGCTGCACCTACTTCTTCATCCCCCGCACAAGCTGGAGAAGCAAGCAAAGGTGATGAAAATTCTAAAGAAGAATCACAATCACAAGATGGAAGTGGAATGCCTTCCACTAATGAAGCTGAAACTTCACATACACATTCCGAGCTTGATACACTGGGTGAATTTGATGCATCTTCTTTTAAGACTCCTAGATTTGTTCAAAAGAATCACCCTATTGATCAAGTAATAGCCGAAAGGAGAACAAGGGCAGCTAGGAAGAATGTTAATTATTTTGAGGGAGATGATTTTTCACTACTCTCTTTGTTTGAGCACAAATGTTATGAAGAGGCAACCAAGGATGAAAATTGGACTGCTGCTATGAAAGAAGAGTTAGAGCAAATTCACAAAAACAACACTTGGGAGCTTGTGCCTAGACCCTAAGTCACAAGGTTCGAGTTCGAGTTCGAGTTCGAGTTCAACAACTATGAAGTTCGGATAAAGTTCGGCAAGATTAAAAAATTCGACATTAAATTCGCCTTATATAATTTTCAAAAAAATATAAGTATATCCAATAAATTGTCAAAATAGTTTAAATAGTTTAAAATAATATAATAATAAATAAAATTATTAATGAATAAACATACAAAATAATAAATATTAATGTTTTAATAAAAATCTATATACATTATAGTAAATAGAATTAAAAATAAAGTAATCTAATAATAAATAAAAATAATAATGAATGGACTTACAAAATAATAAATATTAATATTTTAGTAAAAAATATACATTAAATTTATACTAAACAAGCACGACTGTTTTAATATTGATAAACAAATAAAAACAACATAAAGTTTGGAACGACGACGTAGGCAGAAGAGAGGAATGGAACTGCGAACAGGTTGAGGAGAGGCAACGACGATTTGGAGACTTCCTGTGCCACAATCTAGGATTGAAACACTATCTTAGTTGCTTTTGAATGCATCCTTTTTGGATGCTTTTCTCCCACAAAAGCATGTGCCACATCCTTGTGCTTGGTCGTGATTTTACTTCCTTTGAATGCATCTTTGGATGGTTTTCCTCCTTATAAACCTACGCCATTGTCTATGGCTAGAGTGGTAGTTTTTTCTAAATAAAACTTGTCTTCTTGCGGTAGAACTCGAGAAACAAGTTGCAGAGGAAGCACAAACGTTGCAGACAATGGCACATGAGCCACCGCGAGCCACCGCAACCCACCACGAGGATTTGCAGACAATGGCCGCCATGTTTTGCCCTAGCCGTCCAGAAACGATCTCAAACTTGCATTTTTAGTAAAAGAAAGACGTTTATTTATTAAAAAAAGTTGCCGAAAACCCTTAAAAAGACGCCACAATAAAAATATTTTATCACTAAACGACAACTGCTTTTCGGCCATACGAATTTAAGCCGAATTTTTACGAATTTTTTATGGGTTCGCCGAATTTCGAACCTGAAGCCGAAAATTTGGCGAACCCTGTGACTTAGGCTAGGCAAGGAAAAGAATGTAATTGGGACAAAATGGGTGTTTCACAATAAGGTAAATGAGGAAGGTAAAGTTATAAGGAATAAGGCTCATTTAGTTTGCAAAGGGTACTCTCAAGTTGAGGGAATTGATTTTGATGAGACATTTGCACCCGTAGCTAGACTAGAAGCCATTAGAATGTTTTTAGCTTATGCTTCATTCAAAGGTTTTAAGGTTTTTCAAATGGATGTCAAATCTGCATTCCTAAATGGTGAGTTGAATGAGGAAGTGTATGTTGAACAGCCATAAGGTTTTGTGTTGACTAACAATTTGGATTATGTGTGCAAGCTGAAGAAAGCACTTTATGGGCTTAAACAAGCTCCTCGAGCTTGGTATGACAGGCTGGACAACTATCTACAGCAGCAAGGTTTCAAAAAGGGGTATGTGGACAGCAACCTGTACGTCAAGGAAGAATGCAACAGTATTCTCATTGTTGTGGTATATGTTGATGATCTGATTTTTGGAAGTGACAGTTCTAAAATGATTAAGAAGTTTGCTGATTGCATGAAAAATGAATTCGAGATGTCTATGATGGGTGAGTTGTCTTTCTTTCTTGGGCTGCAAATTTGTCAATCAGCCAATGGTATTTTTATTTCACAAGCAAAGTATGTTAGAGGGCTGCTTAAAAGGTTTAAGATGGAAGATTGTAATCCAGTCAGCACTCCTATGGAAACCGGATGTAAGCTAAGTAAAGATGATGTGTCTCCCACTGTTGATCAAACATTTTACAGATCTATGGTAGGAAGTTTGCTGCTGTTACAGCCACTAGACTGGATATTATGCAGGCTGTTGGATATGTTGCATGCTTTCAAGCTTCACCCAAGCAAAACACATGTTCAAGGTGTTAAGAGAATTTTTAAATACTTGGAAGGAACTGTTAATTATGGTCTTTGGTTTCATAAATGTTCTGATTTTTCTCTAACAACCTATACAGATGCAGATTGGGGAGGTTCCGTGGATGATAAAAAGAGCACAAGTGGCTGTGCCTTCTTCTTAGGTGACTGTTTGGTTTCTTGGCTCAGCAAGAAACAGTCTTGCACTTCCTTGTCTACAGCTGAAGCTGAATACATTGCAGCAGTTTCATGTTGTACTCAGGTAATTTGGATGAAGAATACTTTGCTTGATTATATGCTTCAGTTTGCTGATCCTATTCATATCTATTGTGATAATACGAGTGCAATTGATATTTCTAAGAATCCAGTCATGCACTCTCGCACCAAGCACATTCCTATCAAGTATCATTCTTTGAAAGAACAAGTTGCTAACAATGTGGTCAAGCTGGAATATGTTTGTTCAAAGGAACAAGTGGCTGACATATTTACAAAACCTTTACCTTGGGATCGCTTTGAGTATCTTCGAAGCAAGCTTGGTGCTCTACTACCTCATTAGATGGCACATATTCAGGGGGAGTGCTTCATTGCTATATTTTTTCTCAGATGTGTTTATGGTGATTGATGTCAAAGGGGAGTAGACATTCAGGGGGAGTTGCTGGAGTTTGGTTGGATTGGATTGCCATCGATGACAAAAAGGGGGAGATTGTTGAGTTTTTGTCATTGATGTCAACAGTTTGTCAGCTAGACAGCTAGTTTCTATTGTCTTTGTTGTTATCAGTTCTTGGTTTGACACCTGCAGTCCTACTTGAACCCTGTCAGCAAATGCTTGTTCATTCTTTTTCAGGACATATCTGTGTATTGTGTTGTTATTTGTGTCGGTCTGTTCTGGTAGTTACGTTGCAGGCACAGTTTTTTGGTAAGTAACGTCAATAATCGAACACTATGATGAGTTCGGCGTCGGAACTTATCCTTGTATTTACAGATTTAGATGAGAATATATTCATAGCTGAACAGTTGTCACGTCCACATTTTAACAGCATTGAAAACAGTGTGAAGAAAATCATAGTATTGTGCCAGTGGTCAATATTTCCAGACTTAGGCGGTCAATGAATGATTGTTTTTTGAGGCGGATCGTATTCTTCTTCCACGTTATCGGGAAATAGAAAAACGTTTCTGTACAATGCATCCAATCACTTTTTGGCGACAATAGTATGAAGAACCGTGAGCAGTGATGATTGAAAAACAAGTATTGCTCCAATATTGGAATAGACAGGGGTTTAGAAAAAATGGTTTTTGAATAAGGAAAGGTGGAGTTTTTTTTATAAGACATAGAAGTGTGGACAAAGTTCAGTACGCTTTTTGGTGAGAGTAGTGTCTCCTTACAACGGTGAACTTACAGATAGCGAGGAAGGATTTGATTTTTAGTGGAAACTGTGAAGGTTGATGAATGAGTTGATGCTCATTGTTGTAATAGGTTGTAGCCTCTAGTGATTCAGGTTGAAGCCTGGTTTGTCATTGAGATTAGTAAAGAAGAGTTGCAACTCTTGTTTGTAATCGGGTTGTAGTCCATTTTG
The DNA here is from genome assembly GCA_018584345.1 of Thuja plicata. NCBI lineage: Eukaryota > Viridiplantae > Streptophyta > Pinopsida > Cupressales > Cupressaceae > Thuja > Thuja plicata. The sequence continues at coordinate 577,150 of MU227207.1, forward strand.
AAGAGATTAGTGATACCGAGGTTTTTTACCCTGTTGGGTTTTCCACGAGATAAATCTGGTGTCTTTGTTCATTTTGTTGTTTGCTTGTTGATTGTTTAGACTTCTTGCATTCAAAGTTTAAAATACTGATTCACTCCCTCCCCCTCTTAGTATTTTTTCGTTTTTCAAATTCAATATTTAATCAATTTTTTCTTTAAGTCCAAAAAATCATTTCATATTCTAGTCGATCGCATTTTTTTATTTTCAAAAGTTTATTAATTAAATGTTAAATAAAATTTAATATTTAATTAATTTTCAATTTACTTATGCAAAATTGATTTGTTTTCCAATGCTCACCAATTTTAATTTCGATCATGACTCCACCCTTTTTGTCATAGTCATATTTTGATCCTTTAAACCAACCTCTTTCCTACAAACAAAATGTATCCGTAAATATATACAAGTCTAACGAAGGATCTCGTCATTTTCCAAGGTACTTTAATTAAATTTTATCTCGTAATTTGGTTTTCTCAATCAACATTTGAATTAATTCCATCATCTCAATCTCTCATCATCACTCCTTATCACTGGCACATAATAGATATTTTCCAAACATTAAAGGCATGGCTGGGCATTGTAAATGCTAAGGCAATTGAATATATCCTCGAACCATCATGGTTTTAATGTTTCCTTGTATTGCTAACGCTCCCCCATGGATTTCCCTCCTTTAGAAAAATCGATCCATGACATATAAAAAGAAACATCCAAACATGGAAGGCTTGAATGAGGGATGATCATGAATTCCTTTCTCCCGCAAAGTTCCTTTATTGCTTTGAAATCGCACCGAGCGCGTTAAGGTGTTCCTCATGGATTATATTTCCTTTTGTTTCCATGACTTAGTCCATTTCACGCTGGGTGCATTTTTACCTTGCACCATGGACTACTTTATTTGCATTCCTTCATTCACAAGGATATGCGTTCGGGTGCAATTTCTGATCACTGATAGATTTTCCACTTCCAAACTTTCCTTCATTTTGGTGAAATAGCGCTGGAGCGCGTTTGGAGGGTGGTCACAGAGTTTTCACTTGCTAAAGTTCCACCACTTAGTGTATTTCGTGCTCGGGGACAAAATTTTTATTCATAGACTTTTCTTTGACCAAACCACAATTGCCCTGGGCGTGCTTTTCTTTCCACCATGGACTTAGACTCTTGCAACATTCTGTGACTTCTTTGTGATTGCGCCTAGAGCGCATTTGAGGCCTATTGGAGGATATTTTACCATGGGTGGGATTCCTTTAGCCTCGTGGATTCGCCCTCAAAAGAACATTGGCAAGTATAGGTGCGAATCCCTTTTGTCTGAACATGAACAACTTCAACGAGTGTTGTGGTTCACCATTGTAGAGCAGGCCTCTGCCTTCGTGGTGGATTTTCATCCCTCCGAAAAATTGACGCACATAGTTTCTTAAGCACCTGTTTAAAGGGATGAGTCGCCAGGCAAATTTGGAGCCTTCGATCATTTCCATAATCAAGCAGATTCCATATGTGAAGTTAAGTGATGGATTTCAAATTTCTTTCACATAGATTTTATACTATTTGCGCAACTATGCCCAGGAGTGAGTATTAGTTCTGAAAGGGGCTTTCGTTCTTTTCAAACCATTCCCTTGCTATTTTTCAGGTTAGAGCTCAATGGTGTGCATGCTAGACGACCTTATAGGTAGACTTTGAGCCTTGAGCGACATTTCCCAAGCGCATGGTACATGGTTCCCAAAGTGAACTTCAAATTTTCGATGGTACTCAAAGGCGGGATTCATGCTTCATATCGGATTTGTGCTTTTGAAGGAGAACTCGTTATTTCTGAATGTGATTCCTCATCATCGGCGAATGGATGCTTATTGGCGTAAATGAGGTCCTAAGTGTCTTTGATATGTGTTGAAGGACTTCAAACCCTGAACAAATTTCATTGGATGGGTACAATCTGTGCTTGTGTGTGCTTATAAAGCAATGATGACAAGCCTTCAAACTTTGATGCAATTCCAATTGGTGACTGTGTCCTTAACACATTTTGTAACAGATTTATTTGATCATTCTCCACATTACTAGTGGATTTGTGCACCTTGGCGTAAATGGGCCATGAAGGGGAACTTTGCATTTTCGGATTGTTTCCTTACTGTGAGTGTTAAATTTTAGTTTTATTTTTCTTGCAGCTCCTTCATTGATCATTAATTTCAACTTATACTTCTTTCAAACTTGGGCATATATTGTTAAAATTTCTATCAGACTAATAGCAATTTTCAAATTTTAGATATTCAACACAAGTATACTTCAGAAATCTCTATCTGTGAATCGATCCACTTAACTATAAGATTGATATTGATCTTCAAGTATGTACGGTGAACTGCCTAAATATCGATGTACGTAAATGAAATTACATAATATATCTCAGATCATTACAAGTATATATTTATGTCCAATAATTTTGATGCCGCGATACTGTAGATAAATGGCGGCCAGTAAATATGATAATCTGCGATGTGAATTGATTGAACTTCAATATAAATATTTCAGCGCATTCCAATTATCAATACAAAGCAATATAAGTATTCTATATTGCCAGCGGTTGTGTCTCTTAGATAATTGAAGAGACATCTCTGATCCAATTCAAACTAATCGCTACTCTCTCTAATTTCAATTGATCATACAACAGATTGTTAATCGCTGATTTGGAAGTTGATTAATCCCATTGCTGCTTTGATAGTTGTCTTGATTGAATACGATGATGGTCTGATCTCAATGAATTGTTACCACTGCTAAGAAAGTTTAATTATTCATAATGATTAAGTTTAAATTTAAATAACTAATTAATGTCTCAAATGATTTGAGACATCACTGTGAATCAGATATGCAAGCCTCTTGAAGCTAATTTCAACACTCCCTCTTAGCTAGGGAGGCTTCCATATTAGGTTAAGTCATAATGAACATATCATTATGGTTCACCATAAACATTACAATGAATTTTAGCTATATCCATATAATATGTTCTCAGATATCACCTCATGTGATATTGAACATTAGATATCTATTATTATGTAATGCTCTTCGGATACCGCCTCATGTGATATTGAACTTTAGATATCTATCATTATGTTATGTTCTTCGTATACCGCCTCATGTGATATTGAACATTAGATATCTACCATTATATTATGTTCTTTTACCACCTTATGTGATATTGAACATTAGATGTTCCTCGAATATCCCCTGATGTGATATTGAACATCCTATATCCATCATTATGGTGTGTTTCTTGGATATCACCTCATGTGATATTGAACATTAGATATCTATCAATATGTTCTTCGGATACCACCTTAAGTGCTATTGAACATTTGATATCTACCATAATGAATTTTAATGAATCTACATAAGTAATGTAAATTACTTTCTGAGACATCAACCTTCATTGTGAGATCATCACCTCACAATGAATATTACAGTGTATAAGTGTCTTACTGTGAGATCGTTACCTCACAAATATATTCATTTCACAAGTACCAAGGAAATCAAGAATTTTCAATTTAAATGAAAGATATATTAGTATATATACAATATATGTAAGAACAAATCAATGAGTCAGGGCTTCATTCTCTACTATACCAAGCTTACCACGAAAGTACTCAAACTTAATTCTGGAGAGAGGCTTGGTGAGAATGTCCGCCATTTGTTCTTCAGTACTGATGTATTTTAATTCAATGACATTTCTTTCTACCATGTCTCGTACATAGTGATACTTGATCTTCACATGCTTTGTTCGGTCATGAAACATAGGATTTACAAAAAGCTTTATACAACTTTGATTATCACAGTGAATGACAGTGGGTTCTGAGGGTTTTCCAAACGATCCTCAAAATGCGACTTCATGAATGAATCTCAAGATGAGCGCCCCAGGCCTTTCAGTTTCTGAGCTAAACCCACCCAAAAACCGTTACTGGTTTTCTCTAGCGGTTTACTAGGGAAATGGATCACGAAAAAGTAATATTTTTCAGGCTATTTCCTTTAGGGCCAGAACCATCAATTTTGTTTTTCCGAAATGCAACAATGAGAGGACTAGAGGACCTTCCCCCACTTCCAATTTGTCCTTCCCCCTCTTCCTAGCTCAGCCCCCTACCCTTTAGTAATGTACTATTCTAATGATGTACTATAATAGAGTAATGTACTATAGTACGGAATACAGTTTCTAATTCTGTACTATAAGAGTGATGTTTTGTTGATTACCATCTTGTACGAAAATGGTGGTTTGTTATAGGATTGCCACCTTCTTTGTACATATAAAACAATATATCATTGAGCAATATTTGCTCTCTACAATTGATATGCCCTTGCTTGCCCCTTTCCATATGTTCCTAGGTTCCAAAATTAACTGTTTACAAGTTGAGATGCTGCTTTCCACTAAAGATATACAAATTAGGAATAGAACTCTTCCCTTATTTGAGCATGTAAAACAGTATATCATTGAGCAATACATCATCAATTCATAGATGCTCTCCAAAATTGATCCCTCTTCCTTTCCCCTTTCTATATGTTCCTAGGTTTCAAAATTAACTGTTTACAAGTTGAGATGCTCCTTTCCACAAAAGATATGCAAATTAACAATAGAACTCTTCTCATTGATTGATCTCTTTGTCCTTACAACAAAGTTTTCTTTATTTTGTTAAAAGTTATATACAATGATGTTTTCTTTATTTGTGTCGATAGTTGCATGATCATAGAGAGTTCACTAAACTTCAACCAGTAGTTTGTTCCCATATAGAAGATGTATCAATTCCTTGTAGTGCTTGTAGTTCCTCTGCAGCCTACTATAGTCCAGATGATTGGTTCTTCTGCAAGATGTGAAGAAGTTTCTAGGCACCTGGGTAACCAAGGTCACAATAGATGGAGAAATTCTATCCAAAATTTTCCATCTTTCACTGTGACAAAGCTACAGCTTTTAATTTTATAGTCTTTTAGTGCATTTGGCCTTGGATTAGAAGAATCCACTAGTTCACAAGTTCATCAATTCTCTACTTCCACTAATGTGGGTTTCTTGCATAACTAGGTTTCTCATTTTGGACCATCACTCAAGTACAGCCCCACGAGTGGAACCGAATGTTGAGATAAAATTGAATGACTGAATTTAATGCCAACAAAGCTTGATCTCTTATTAACAGATTAAATGTCCATTCTTAAATTTTTGTGGCGAGCCTGTTACTCTCTTATATACTGCATATCTATACTCTCCTCAATCCCTAGGACACAGGGATGGCATTAAAAAACAAAAAGGGCATCATTGATGTGCAGTTTAATTGAGGAAGACAATGAAGAATGAGAGTACATTCATCAGATCAAAGACTTGAGAAATGCATAAATATTTGACGGAACAGATTAGTGCCCAAATCATTCCTGCTTTAGATGAGAACACAATTTTGTGGCTTGGTTTGGAAGTTTCTGATTCACGTATCATACACATTCAATCTACTTAATTATTCCTAACAAGTCTCAACTCTGAACTGAAGTAATCAGTGATAGATCGATACTGAATATTAATGCTAGCCAGTCTATAATTTGCAAGATGACTATAAGCAGCGCTTCACTGTTAGGATCCTGATGTCTTAGCCTTTTATTATTCTGAGCATTGTAATAATTATAGTTTAGTTATTTATTTAACAATGCATTATGTGATTTTGTCCCCCATGCACATGCATCACATGAAGATATAATAAATAATAATGTAATGAATTTATATTAGATGAGTGTATTTATCCAATACTGGCTGTACCTCATAAGTCACTCCTTGTGGGGTGTTTATACCGATGTTGTAATCAAGAGTATCATTTAGGAATCATATTTTGTAAAGGATATTGCCCCCTTAGAGAGGTTTGATATTCTTTTTCCAGATTCACTGTGTTTTTTTGCTTGTTATTGCTTCTGTTTGATAATATTTTGCAAGCAGACATATCACTTCATAAATTTGGCATGAATTGCACTGGAACATGAATACTGAGTTTCTATCAATTATTATTCCAAAAATCAGCAAGTACGGAAGGTCATTCAGTCTGAGGGAACCCAAAATGATAGTGAATGGAACCTTAAATACATTATATGAATGGTTCAACTTTACTTGATGTGATATATATATATATATATATATAGTCCCCAAAAAATATCCCCATCCCCTGCCATCCCATCCTATAAATGATCTGGAATATAGCCTATATCAGATACCTAAATAATAAAATCTTTCATAACACACACATATTGCCTTCACCAAAACATATCCCATCATATCATGCTGCCTCATCTCAGAAATGCTGTGGAACATAACCTATATCAGATCATCACATTCACATAAACGTAAACAACACAATTTTTTAAAATACATCTGCCTTTATTAATTTCAGAACGTCTTTACAATATTCTAATCTCGTATCATTCATCAAGACAGCTTTTCCTATTAACGTATGATTCCCATATCTACCATAACATAATGCAGTATAACCATATAAACACATTATCATAGAAAATTCAAAATTATAGCTTTAGGCCATCATGGTATCTTATTGCGACTCTTAAATGGTTTCATTGACTTCTTAACCAGTGACTTCCACATGTTATAACTAAAATACTTTTTAACATGCTATGCCTTTACTGTGTCATTGGCAGTAGCTCCACATCAACTCCATTAGGCGCTAATACAACAATGACATGTCCTAGTAAAATGAAGGATATTCAAAGGCCCATCTTGAAAAACCTCGTCTTCAATATCAACGATTTCTTTGTCTGCAACAAGATTTCAGTGACCACCTGGTCCCGGTTGTATCCATATCAATACTTGTCTAGGTATGGAGAGAACTTGGAAAAATATCAGATACTGTAGAAGTTTTGTGCTGCATTCAGATTTGAACGTTTCATATGGGAGGGACGGTTGTAATTGGGATGTATGTGGATTGTATTCATTACATTTCATGATATTAGTTCATCCCCTCATCCTTAAATAGTCACCAGGTTTGCGTTGTCTGCAATGGTATCAATGTTAATCTTCACAATCCACTTGTTTTAAGCATTTTTTGTAGTCTTTTTGTAATGAGAATCAATATATACATGCAATTATTATAGTGAATAAATGAAGTCAAAATCTATATGCTTCGCCTTCCATAGAACAATATTTTACTATATTATGATTTTACGGTCTTTACAAGTACTAATTTTTCTTGCAATTAATTACATTTTACCTCGAAAATATTTAAGAATACACAAACAATTACTAACTGCTTAACGAAAACCTAACAAATTTGGCACCTGTTGATAGTAACTTATTGACAGATGTAAATGACAATACTTGACAGATGTTGCACATGGACACTGACATGTTGAAACTATTATTTTTACATAATATAAAAATCTAACAATGTTGTGAAATTTTAGTGTTTTTTTTTATTATGGGGCGTGTCTGTGTGTGTGCGTGCATGCACATGTGTACATAAGTAATGAGGGATGGAAGGAATGAATAAATTACAACAGATTATAGATTACTAGCTTTCCAATCCCTCTCTGGATAGCTAGTAATCTATATTTCTATTGTTATGATCTAGACTGAAGTTGCAAGCTTAAGTTGGGAAGGCATTTCAACAAGGCTGCTTAGATCTCTTTTGTTACTTAGCACATCTTTGTGGGAACTCTAGTTCGAATTGGTAAATGCATTACTTATATCAATGTTAATGATGCAGTTGATGATTTTTGACAATTTAGACTTGCCTTCACATAAAACGAAGGAAGTGGTGACGTATGTCTCGGAGTTGAACTGCAAGAAGATTTTATTGGTTGATGGGGGTCCTATAAATGAGAATCTTCGCCTGGCCACACAGAATCTCCACTATGTTAATGTTCTACCTTCAATAGTAAGTACCTAATTCATATCATAAAGCTTGTAGTTTAAACAATTTAAACATGTTGGAGAACCTAAGCATGCATGTTAGTGGCTGATATATGCATATTATCAATGTGCAGGGACTAAATGTTTACAGTATCCTGCAACATGATACACTGGTGATGACAGTTGATGCGGTGAACCGAATTGTGAAACGAATGCATACTCCAATTAATCGTTGAGTGAAATAAAATCAGCCACGGCTACAATCTTATTGACATTGGTCCTACTCCAGCAATCGGTCCTCTGTTTGGTCAGCATGATCAATGGCACAAGGATTTTTTTTTCTACTATGTATAAGTTTGTTACGTTTTAACTATTTTATCCACTAGCCAAGTATTTTCTTGGTCGTGGACAAATATGTATCCTTATCACGTGACACAGCTTGGCTTTCTACATTGTTTTTGTTGTCTTGAGATTGTGGAAGCCAGTTTCTTTGAATGTATGCTTTTTGGCAAATTTTGAAATCCCGTCTCCAGTTGATGTTGATTCTTTGCAAGCTTAGTGACATACAAATGTTCTACACTTTGTGAGTTACTTTGAGCTCAATTTGTATGTTCACTATCAGAACTGGTGAGACAAACTTGCTTGGTGGCAAACTAAAGCAAGGCTTCTGGTTCCTGGAATCATTCAAATGTAAAAGCATACCATTCAACATGTTTTGCTATTAGAGTAAAACTAAAATATATGAACTGAATTTAAGTATAGAATAATTTTTTCAGAAACTTGTCATTCAATACTGCAGTTCTCCAATTAATTTTATTATCTGCCTGGCATTTATGTTCCCATATGGCCCCTTTAAAACATGTGCAATTTTAATGACATTTGATAATTGAAATGTATCTATGTTTGGATGCTAAATATGCAATTTGATCTGACGACGTTTACTAATTGGACAAAGTAATATCAAATATAATCTACGATCTACTTCTGGGCGTGAGTTGAATACAAAGGAGTTTTATTGTTGCTCTCTCAATGAATGGTAGATGAGAACATCTTTCTTTGTTTACTATTTGAATCCAAGGTTGAATGCGCAGGGGTCATCATGACATTTGCTACCCTTGATTTTCTAATTTTTATTTTAAAATTCAGAATTTCTAGGGGTTTTCAGAAGCCCATTTGTCCTTACTACTTGAGGCAAGTTGTCATCATGCACAAATTGGAAGTTATTCAAGTAATATATGAAATTAAATATAATATTAACTATATGCCGTATGCAGATGCTTTGTTGTAAATTGGATTTAGGAACCCAATAAAACCTATTTATCCTTTATAAAAAACTGTCATATTGCAATTGGAAATCTAAATTCTAACCATTTAGAATTATAAAGTGTTTGCAAATCAACGGTAGGTTTGGATGATTGAGCTTAACAATTTATTGGTAATAATGATATCTTATGAGCATTGTATGAATCAGACATTGCTCGTGGATACAAGCAAAGGGTGGCAAAAGAAGCACGTGCTTAGAACTGTGAGCGTACTGGTGAAAAAAAGCTTGCCAAATCTTCCCATTTTGTTTAATTATGGCTGAGTTCTGTCAAGAGTAAATTGGTATTTTTATGGTTGGGCATTGGCAAGAGTACAGGGTTATCTTATTACTCTTCATCCTTCTGTGTTATATCTCATAAATCTAGACACAATAAATCTTCAAATCATGAATCTTATATCTAATTCATGGGCTATGCATAGTTTGTTAAATTAGTTCTTTAGATTGTTAGGGGTGATCTATTGCACAATTTGATGAAATGTTGTCCAAGCCTTTTTCAAATTGGGCCGGTCCATCCCTATCATATCTAACAAAGTACACAATATAGTGGGTGCTGAGGAAGGTTTTACATTTCTGAACTCTTTTAACTTGCATTTCAGCAAGAGGAGGCTGTCTTTTAGATAGATAAAGACGATGCCTCAATCTGTATTATGATTGATATAGCTAGAAACTTGAAGTACTCGGGTTTCATGCAGTAATGTTATGTTGATATTTCTTGGAATAGGGATGTTTTAGGTCAAAGAGGTTTTGTTGATTAGGTTTTGAGAAATATATTTCATGGAATTACATTTAAAAATAGCTAGACCATAATGTTATTAGGGATTATACATTAATATATAATTATAATATAAGATTATAGAACTTTATGATAAGTACATGCTCTATAAATTATGTAATATTTTATAATTAATTGTCTATATGCCAATGAGATCTTATGTATAGTTTGATTTATGCTTTCAAATGGATAGGGTTGCTTTTTGCAAAGGAAGTTTGATAATTTTTTCAATTAAATCAATCTTTTTATATCTATTATTTATTCCAAAGAAAGTTTAACTTTGTGTGTTAATGATGATTTAGTGGTTGTTGATGAAACATGTGTCAATATACCAAGAAAATAATCTTGCATTACTAGAGTAGTATTAAACAAACTAAATCCATTTAGCAATTAGGATATAATCACTAAATCTAAGTGGCAATAGAGATGAATTTGAAGCGGTATGTTTTACTAGTGATGCATTGGATATTGTAAGGAATATCGTTACCGTTTCAGGAGATTCTAATGGTGATCATGAATGCTTTTTATTATGGTAAATAGTTTTAAAAGGAATAGGCATTTTATTCATTAGAAATAACAACTGAAAGTGAACACAACAGTCTCTTAGATGAGAGTGAGATATAATTATAGTCAATAACACCATTACATCCAAGATGCATGAAACAAAAGATTATTTTGGGGATCTAGCCTAAACAATATTAGTTCCAACTCTACTAAACTAACACCTTTCGCTCAAGTGTGAAATTGAGAGATAGATTTAGGGAGAGCTTTCTCCAACCTTTGTATAATTTTCCAAGTTCTTATATCTAGGAGAAGTGGGATGCATTCCCCCTCAAAGGGCCCATCTATGAGCACAACAAAAATAGAGGAACGTCTAACTGGAGTAGCCAAACATTTAATAATTGCCTCAAGGTTAGTTGGAAGTGAAGCCGAAACCAATCAAATATCTAAATGAACAACTAGAGTAGATGGTGGGTGGGAATCACTAATAGGAGTTGGTGAGGAGTTGGAATTTCCATAGTCAAACCAATCACATGAGAAACCCCTTCAAAAAATGTGGGGAGGGAGAGGATTTTGAAGAGAAGATCAAACATCTTGAGATCGTCTTGAGAGGAACCATCATTCAAAGACTCAAAAACATTAATAGTCAAGTTATCTTCGTGCTTATTTTCCATTATCATTCCACCCTTGTGTTGGGAGAGTGGACAATTAAGAGTTAGGTGGCCAATCACAACATCGTCTACATATAAAGGGGAGACCCTCATAGTCAATTGATTCAGTCTAAGGCCTATCCCCCACCATCAAAATAATATCCTTGCAAAAAGTCTTTAAGTTATAAATGTCTAATAAAAAATGGATAAAAATAGAACGACTTATGTAGGAAGTAATATGGTCAACCTTCAAGAAATGACGAATAGCAATGTTTATAGCCTCGTAGCAAGAATCTTCCTAGATCTGGAGAGAAAGATTTAGAATTTGAACCAATATAGGTCTAACATTGAGAGGTTCAAAGAGGACATTGAAAGAAATAGACCAATCCTTGATTCAGAGTGTGCGCCCCCTGCCACCCTCCCATCCATAACCTACCATCAAACAACAAATCTCTATCCTCTTAAGAGGAAAATGATTTTTTTCAAGACACTCTTAACATAAGGAAATAAATCCATTCTTATCCTCAATGAGAGGCTTTCACAAATCCAAGATTCATTGTGTAAATTGGAGAGAAGACAAAAAAAATTATATTATGATGTTCACATGAAGACATTTTCAAATGATTCCAGAAAGCATGAATATGTATTCAACCTTACATGAATAATTTGACAAGTGGTGCAATAATGAGCTAACATTATTTTTAACTTACTGAAACACCAAAAAAAAAACATTTTATTTTTTGAAATTGAATACTATCAATAATATAAGCTCATCATCTCGCTTCTTAGTAGTCATTTAAAAAATTTGAAACCTAGAATGACATGGATTTCTATCTCATAGATTACCTTCAACCTTGTTTGCATTAAAATTATTTTATTCTACTTTACAATAACTAGTTACACGATGAGGAAATTTGGTTCTGAGGAAGTTGTGGGCTCTCTCTCTCTCTCTCTCTCTCTCTCTCTCTCAAACAATGGACTACTACCTTCAATGCCTTGACCAAACTACTAAATTAATGTCCATTGCGGTTTAGGCTTCCTGATCCTTGTTAATGTTATTGTAGCTATGGTCGGATTCCTTCAGACGGACATAGATAATGTAAAGGTTGTGATATATAATTATAGTGATAATATAATTATTGTATTGATAATAATTACAATATATATTATTATATTATATTGATAAATATAATTATATTATATATAATAATATAATAATTATTATATTATTATATTAAGGAAAGAGCGGTAACTCTTGGTGAAGGGGAACCACTGATGAATATAAAGGAAGAATAAATTTTCCTCTATTATAATCTGAAAAAATACACATGATTTCTATTATGGAGAAGCAACAGTGCTCGGGGGAGACAATTGTAGATTATCTATGGTTGAAAGGACAAATCATCACCCGTGGTTAATCGAACACCTAAAATCAACATGGTATCAGAGAAAAGCCTGAGAGGAATAATCAGACACAGAGAAAGTGACAGTGAAAGAACACGATACCTTCCTTCTAAGAAGAATATATATGCAAGCTTTATATGAATGTCAGAAACTGCGAAATCAGAGATAATCCCACGCATGTTAAATTACTGTTGGTCTGATGTAGAGGCTCGATGTATAATGGACAGCAATTGTAAAATTGTTCTTTTGTCACAAACATCTACCTTGACCCAATTACTATCGATGATGATATCCTGCAATTTGGAATGCCAATGAGAACGCAGGCAACAAAGGGTGATTTCGCTGATCATATGGATCACAGCCTGCAAAGGATGTTTTCGAATATGACTGATCGCACATATCTGTATCATCACAATATGGTGCCAAGAGATATCGCCAATGAAGTTGCTCACGGTTATTGCTATCAAGTATGGATTGCACTATATGAATGCTCGATGCCACCCACAACTGAATATAACAGATATTAGAGAAATATGCGATCTGGAATATTTGCAAATATTGAAGGTGTTGCACAAATTGCAATGCTGATATAGAACCATTCCTGTGTACGTGTCTGCACCCAATGTTTTTTATTAAATAAAACAGGTTTTTAAAGGGTGCCTGAAACCCGATACATAGTTGTTATATTCCTTCAATCTTGTGTGCTAACTCGCCACCTCTGAGATTATGGTTGTAGCCTTCTCCATGGTGATCACAATGCTCTCTTGAATCAACAGGGTATTTCTTCAGCCAAGTAACCTTCGTGGGTATTTCTCCATATCATTCCACCCTTGTGTTGGGAGAGTGGACAATTAGGAGTTTGGTGGCCAATCACAACATTGTCTACATATAAAGGGAAGGCCCTCATAGTTAATTGATTGAGTCTAAGGCCTATCCCCTACCATCAAAATAATATATTTGCAAAAAGTATTCAAGTTCTAAATGTATGATAAAAATGGATAAAAATAGAACGATTTATGTAGGAATTAATATGGCCATCCTTCAATAAATTACCAATAGCAATGTTTATAGCCTCATAGCAAGAATCTTTCTAGAATTAGAGAGAAATATTTATAATTTGAACCCATATAGGTTTAACATTGAGAGGGAGGGTCAAAGAGGACATTGAAAGAGATAGACCAATCCTTGATTCAGAGTGTGCCCCCTCCCCCACATCCATAACCTGCTATCAAACACCAAATCTCTATCCTTTTAAGAGGAAAATTAATTTTTGAAGATGCTCTCAGCATAAGTAAATAACTTCATTCTTATCTCAATGAGAGGCTTTCACAAATCCAAGATTCAATGTGTAAATTGGAGAGAAGACAAAAAAAAATCTTATGATGTTCACATGAAGATATTTTCAAATGGTTCCAGAAAGAATAAATATGTATTCAACCTTACATGAGTAATTTGAAAAGTGGTGCAATAATGAGCTAGTACTATTTTTAACTTACTAAAACACCCAAAAAAATATATTTGAAATTGAATATATCAATAATATAAGCTCATCATCTCGCTTCTTAGTAATCGTTCAAAATTTTGAAACCTATAATGACATGGTTTTTTATCTCATAGATTACCTTCAATCTTATTTGCATTAAAATTATTTTATTCTCTCATAGATTACCTTCAACCTTCAACAATGAGAAAATTTGGTTCTAGGTAAGTTGTCGTCTCTCTCTCTCTCTCTCTCTCTCTCTCTCTCTCTATTAAACCATGGAATACTACGTTCAATGCCCTGACCAAAATACTAAATGTATTTTTTTTATGGTTTAGGCTTCTTGAGCTAGTATTATTTTTAACTTACTAAAACACCAAAACAAAATTATTATTTGAAATTGAGTATATCAATAATATAAGCTCATCATCTCGCTTCTCAATGGTCGTCCAAAAATTTTGAAACCTATAATGACATGGTTTTCTATCTCATAGATTACCTTCAACCTTCAACAATGAGGATTCCACTTCCTACATGGGGCATTCTACCTTCACCCACTTTTTGGTGGATTTTTCAAGCCTATTCATGGAGTTGTAGTTCCAATGTTTGAGGATATGCCTTGGAATCAATTATTGGATTATGAGGGCCTCCCTTTTTATTGTCATTGTTGCTTCACTATTGGCCACTTGGCTTCAAATTTCTCTCTGTTACACTAGAAAGACACTCTTACTTGGTGGAAGAATGCTAATGTGATGCAATTGGGACATCACTCAAATCCCTTTCTAACGACACAAATTGCAATAGAAATGTAATCAAATATAATTAAAAATCTGCAAGTGAATCTCTATACCTTCATTCATCAATCTTAGAAATGAAATATGATTTTCCTAAATCTGTTATTACATCAAGTTGTAGCCTTATGGATTGATAAATAATTATACAAATCTTAAATAATATTGATCCAAAACAATAAGCATAAAAAGGAAGAGCTACAAAAATATATCTTCTTGAAATGATCTTCTACTTTGTGAAACTTGCTCTTCAACATATCCAGCATCAAAAGTCACCTACTACAATTTGAATTGGATTCATCAAATCATTTTCTACTGCAATACAACCTCCATGACCAGAAAAACATGGTTTTGGACTTCTCCCCAAAAGCTACACTCAAAATGTTTGTCCTCCCATTTCTTGTCAATGACCCAAATCGAAAGTTGTTCAAGATTAAATTCCAAAAGTTTTTTTTTTAAATTAGATTATTAGTAATTCCACATGAAGAATTGATTTTTAGAAAATGCATTAAATGCCCCAAAATGCATTTTGAAACTTCACTCTCAAAATTGCCAACTAGACTCCTGCTCCTTACAAATAAGGGCTCAAATTGAAAAAAAGAA
Organism: Thuja plicata; assembly: GCA_018584345.1. Classification (NCBI taxonomy): domain Eukaryota; kingdom Viridiplantae; phylum Streptophyta; class Pinopsida; order Cupressales; family Cupressaceae; genus Thuja; species Thuja plicata. The sequence goes on from MU227207.1 coordinate 592,560, forward strand.
CGGTCAACACAACTTGAGCATGTAGATTCTCAATTGCTACAATTAAGGAGCATTTAGAGAGTTTTCATAAAGTAATAACTCTCCAAAACCCACATGAAGATGGATATTTATGAATTTCAAAGTCCTAAGTTACCTCTACTATCTCCCACATAAAAAAATGCTACAACATTAATAGGTGATCAAATATTAAATGCAAATTTTGACCTAAATGTAATAATTTATTAAATATTACAAAAATAAAATTAAAGTACTTCCTATTTGGCTGATGTTGATTATCATTAACCATGGATGCTCATTATACACCCCTGGTATAAATAAAATATTTCTTGAGCCAAACTCAAAAACATTTATATATTTATTAAGCAAATATTCATTAAAAAACCCTTCATTTACCTCTACATCAGGTTTCTCAAATTTATTTTTATCAAATTTGACTACTACTACAACAATTTTCTTGATCTCTTCCCTTTCATTCTCATCAAAGAAAATAGTAAAATCTGAGTTTACATTTTCTTCTACTGCAACCTTTGTCCCGCCTAAATTTAACTCTCTCATTCTCTGACAAATACTTCAATATACATCAACAAATCATCCTTCTCAACTCCTTGCTTAGTTTTTAAAAAGAAAACATGTTCTTGTTTTGTACCATCTATGTCATTTGTTAAACACTGTTGTATACAATTTTCTTTACTCCTTGTAATGGGTTCAACTTATGTTTCACTCCATCCTTCATAAATGAGTATATATTAGCATACCCATCATGCATTTCTCTCCTCTAAAATTCCCAAGGCCTCCTTAGAAAAATATGAAAAACGTTAATGGGCATATTATCATACATTATTTTATCATAATACTTTCCAATATTAAATTTTACCAAACTTTTTTTGCTAACCAAAACATTCTTGTCATCTTGTAGCCAAGCTATCCTACGTGGATGTGGGTGTTTCTCCTCTCTAGTCACAATTTACTCGCCATCTCTTCGGAAATTATATTTTTTGTGCTTACATCATCTATAATAACATTGCACACGTTGTCTTGACACTTGCATCTTGTTCTAAATGGTTTCTTTTTTGAATTGGTTCATTCAGCAAGACTCTTCGGGTGACTAGCAATTCTCCTTTTTTGGCATCGTTTTCTTGTCAAGATTCAACTTCTTCATTAAAATTTTAAACTCTTTCTTTTCCTTAATTTCTTATTTTAATGTATCCATGTTTTAGACATTCATAATTCTTGTGTCATCCACGTTCCAAACAAGCTATTTTGTAATTTCCTTTTTTAAACCCTCTACCCAATCTTCCTCTTCCTCTAGAATCTTGTTCATGGTGGTATGAATCATCATTCATTTGATTTTATTATTGCCATGGTCTTCATTATTCTAATTTTTCAGATTTGAATCTTCATCCCAATCTACATATGATCTTCCCTCTTTTCTTTTATCTCAACCTCTTCCCCTTTGCTTGTTCTCAAATTTCTTGTTTACTTTCTCTTTAATTTTTAGATAAAATTGGAATATATCTCCCATCGTATAAATCCTTATAAAAAAAACTCTTCTTGAATGATTGGTCTTACCCTTTTGATTTAATAGGCTATCTTCTCCTTGTCTTCTTCTAAAAGGCTTATTCTGATTAGAATTTTGTGAAATTCCTCTGTACATTCTCTCACCATCCTACTTCCTTGTTTTAGGTTGTCTTTTCCTCAACAAATTTAATTCATGATCAATAGGAATAAATTGTCTCTTCATCATTTCCACCATTTTATCCCATTTGCAAATCTTGGTTTTTCCTCTTCTTCCTCTTCCAATTTCTACCTGTATCGTCCTAAAAAGTAAGCACCCTTATTAGGTGCTCATTTTTAGCCCCATTTTAGTATGTGTGGATTTCCACATTTATTTTACATTCTTCTAGCACTTATTGGACCTGCAAAGTAATATTACTTGTGCAAAAATCGAGGTTAGCCCTTATTACTAAGTGTGCTCCTCTATTTTCCCTTGAAACACATAATTCATTTCCTCACCTAGGACCTATTCATTTATTTTTCTCTTTTGGGACCCTTCCTAACCTCATAGAAAACTATAATTTCTGCCCCCTCTTCTTTTCACCTTCTCTGACATCCTAGTAAAATTTTAGCATGATGGTGAGGTTTTACTCTAAGGTTTAGATTTACAGTTGGCCTTGATTTTATTTGAGCCCAGAAATGAGTAAAAAAGGAGACCTCCTCTCATTTTGAGATATCCATTCTTATGCAAGCTATCCAATTTCAAGATGTTAATCAATATTTCAAGCGAAATTGGAGTTCAAGATCTCTTCTTCAATCAAGCATCTAAGTATTCAATCCTTCTTCCTCAACAGGCATTGTGGAAAACTACAACATCCATCATCCAAGGCTTTGGTCTCATGATTTCTCATTAGTCTTTTGTTTATTTCAAGTTATTACATCAACACTTGTGATCACATCCAAAGAGGCATTGCATCATCAAGGTATAAGTTTATTTGTGTTTCAGATCTAGCTTTCATTTCATCTTGCCTTGTGTAATTTCAATTATATTTCAAGGTTAATTCCTAAACAGGGGGTTGACTAATGAAAAACCCTTTTCCTCTTCTTTTTTGTGCATAGGAACAGGTTATAAAGTTGCAGATTTAGGTGTGGGAAGAACATACACAGTTGCAGGAACCCATAAAATTTCATCAAATTCAGAGTAGTCGAGAAAAAGTCAACTTGTTGACTAGTCCTTTTAATATTGACATGTTCTAAAAAATTTGACTTGTTCTTTCACTTTTTGGCTAAAAATTACACAGTGGACATCTACAGGGCTTAGGTTCCCAAATATGAAGTTACAACAAGTTTTGAAACTCCAGCGATAGTCAAATTCAAATTCAAAGTACCACCTTCTTCATCTCATTTCCAGATGCATTTGTCCTTACTTCTTTTCCATTGCATTTAATTTATTTTAGATCTATTACATCAAACAATAATCTATAATCTATCATATCTATTAGGAATCAAAAACCCCAGAAAGCATAGATCTTACATTAGCACTTGCCCTCCTTTTGGTTGTGCTAATCAGATTCTCTTTGTGGTGACTTTGTATTCCAATGTATATCATAGGACTTGGTGAGCGATCTAAATTTTAGCATTGCTCACTATTTTCTATTATACATTTTTGTGAACTTGGCTCTTCTTACATACTTTTGATTTGGTGTCTAGATCTGCTTTGTATGCATTGCATTAATCAATCTTTGCATCGTACCTTTTCTACATTGTATGTATTTAGAACTTCTTTTCATGCATTACATTGTTACTTTTCTTGTTGACTTCACATATCCATTGCATTCTTGCATTTCATTTTCATGATTACATGTTTCAAACTCATAAAAAATACACAATACTTCATTTCATGCATTAATAATCATTGCATTTCAAAAAGACAAAAATAAAATTTCATGTTATTCCATGCATGTTTTCCTTTTAGATTAGTATTAAAATGTATCTATTTTCTCAAGATGATAGTGTATTAGCCTCCCTTTTATCACTTTATCCCTTACCTAAGGATCCCCCTCTCCATAAGGCCATGTCGGTGCAAGAAGATGTTTTTAACCCTTCTTTCAATAATCTCTCTTTTGATATATGTTTTGAAGATTGATTTTAACTCTTGTCTTGGTACGTTCTTCCCCATCAGATTACCTTTCCTTCTATCCATTTCCATGATTTTCCCTTTAGGGATGAAGCTTTGATAAATTATGATTATACTTCTCCTAATGCTTACAATAATCTCCCTATTTGGGATGAACCACTCACTAGTAAATTTTACCCTATTTTTCGACGAGGATTAGTCAAATTTTTTAGACCCATTGGTCGAACAGGCGACAAAAACTATTGTCAAAATTTTTGCGTCGCTTATTCGATAGGAAAAGCACTCGTCGATATATCAACTTGCTTAGTGGTTGAATTATCGACCGAATCTTCATCTAAAAAATAGCTTGAAGCTGGAAGAATTGCAGATCAAACCTTTTATCTAAGAGACCAACCTTCACCGAAATTGCGACCATAGTTGGTCGGAATTGACGTCGAAGACATAGCAGTCTCGTCAAAACATCAAACACAGTATTTCTCTTTTGCGACCAAAGTTCGTCGAAATTGACGTCGATCACATAGCAATCTCGTCGAAACATCAAACACAGTGTTTCTCTTTTGCGACCAAAGTTCATCGAAATTGACGTCAATCGCATAGCATTCTCGTTGAGCTTACTGATATTACAACGTCGAAAAAGTGACCAATACTAATTTTTGGGTAAAAATATATATATATATTATAGAATGATCCAAATAAAAAAAAATACACAGCGTAAATATAAAAATAGTACACGCAAGCTCAATGTTTTGATCTCATAAAGGTAGAATGATAAAATCCCCAAATATGAAAGCTCCTATGGTGCCACGCGTGCTTCCCTGCATATGCAGTCAATCAATGAAAACGCCCTCAGTAATCACACATCTTCCATGTGTCTCTTAGCATTGATTAAATAATGAAGGTATGTTAGTTTGAGCTTCACTTGGTTTCAAGAATACTTTAATATTCTCTACTTAACAAGGCCAACCACGTGAAGGTGGAAGCTCATCTGGCCCCTCCTAGGACACTCTTATGACCTTTTACGACACTTTAAGATCTCTAAGATGTATTATTATGGATCGTAAAGGGTCATAAAGGGTCATAAGGGATCTTGGGACACAACATCTGAGAAACATAAATGTAGGCATCATGGTCACAATTGTTTAGAGACACAACATAATTCAATGGTATACCCAGACGATGCAATGCAACCACTACTCCTCCAGTTCGAAATTGGCACTGCACGATCCAAAAACCATAGATAAGGAATAAATTTAGAGAGCAGAGGAGGGCCATAACGACCGAAAGAATATACCTCCGCTCTCTAAATTTATTCCTTATCTATGGTTTTTGGATCGTGCAGTGCCAACTTCAAACTGGAGGAGTAGTGGTTACGTTGCATCGTCTGGGTATACCACTGAATTATGTTTTGTCTCCAAATAATTGTGACCATGATATCTACATTTATGTTTCTCAGTTGTTGTGATATCTACATTTATGTGTTTGGCTTCTCTCCCTCCTCCAAAATAAGTTTTTCCCACTCCAAATTGAGAATGCATGTGCAATTGCGTAGAATATATAGTGTTAGAAGGCATACATCACAACTTGACCTTCCTTGCAGGTTATGGATCATACAGGAGCATACTGGATTCAACCCCGGGTCAACACTTCAACGACATCAGGCAGTGATAAAAAATTTATTGTCTGTAGTCGTTGCAACAGCATCAGGCACCAACTTCATCACAATATGATCACTAGACATGGCTGTATGTCTTCTACTTTTAAGTTGTGTTGTTTACTAATCACTAGACAATGCAACTTAAAAGTAGAAGACATACAACCATGTCTAGTGATCACATTGTGTTGAAGTTGGCGCCTGATGCTATTGCAACGACTACAGACAATAAATTTTGCATCACTACCTGATGTCGTTGATGAGCTTCCACCTTCACGTGGTTGGCCCTGTTAAGTAGAGACTGTTAAACTATTATGCATGTGCATAGTCAAGCCATACACTTCTCCTTTCCTCTCTATTTCCTACACCTGTATATACGGCTACACAACTAGATGCATGATATAAAATTCATAGTTTATTACATACAAG
>MU227207.1:605816-621966 GCA_018584345.1 Thuja plicata
TTCCTGGTAGTTCTATGTACAAACAACAAGTTGGTTTGAAGTTCCAATGGTTAATTTATTTTCTATTCCTCCTCCCTACTAACAAATGGTCAAATGGTCAATGGGTAATGCAGTGAAATGTTTGAGTGAAATCCAACTCAATGTCTCTGTAGATGCTAGGTTTGTCACGATTCATTTGGTGCTAGATTTGTCACGCAAAATCCATATGCAATTTATTCATCTCATACGAAAAAAATAAACCCTAATTGGGTTACTCAAATTGAAAACTAACAGTACTTCGTAACCCATATTGTTGCAAATTGACAAATAGTTTAATGTCGAATAAACACAATACAAATAGAATGAGAACACATGTAAGTCTATAAATTGTTCATCGATACCAACCTAATTTTGTGTAAGCCTGAAAAAAATTTGCCTTTTGTTTGATCATGCACAGATGGTGATGGTTCAATCACTTCAATGCATATGTACTTTGTGGCTTCTATTCGTGCCCTCCTTCAACTCTTCTTCGCTGCATAATCACAATGAATTGAAATGAAACCTTTTTTTTTAGTTATATTGATCGTGTTTGTCGCAATTACAACAAAATTTCCTGGTTGTCGTAATTCCGACCAACCCAGGAATGGATTAAAAAAAATCAAAGTTTTCCTTCCATTTCTTAACCAAGCAAAACAAATGTAATGCATGGTGGGAAATTTAGGTCAAAATTTAGGGTCAAATGTACTAGTGACTAGATAATGATGTTGACTATTCTCTTCCTCATGAAACAACCTTGGTCAAAGAATATGATAGAATGGTTGGCATTTATTCTACTTCCTCTAAAGATGATGCATCTATGCTATATGTTTCTCCTTCTCCTAAGTCATACTCCCTTTATGGGATTATTTTAGAGCAAGAGGACATTATAAATACTTTTCTTAATATCACCTTACCTTCATCTAGAACTCCCTCTAGCATTTAAGCATTAAAGGAAGTCCCTAATCCCTATTATAAGGACATCTTGGAAGAAGAGGATAATATCATTAATAATTTCCTTAATTTTCTCCCTTCTATTGATGAACCCATGAACAATCAAGAGCTTAATTAAGTCAATGTTGTAAATATTTTGAGTAATGAAAACCTAAAGTTGTTCATCTTCATCAACCTCAAAAAAAACTGATCATTGTGGTGAAAGGTTCTCAACAACCTGACTATCATGTGGTTGCTCAGATTTATAACACAAAAAATAATAGACAACCTACGAGTTCATTTTTTTTCCCTTCCCTCTATCCTTCTCAACTGGTGCTTCCTCCCCCCCCTCATCCTCAAAATCTTGGAAAGAAGTATGATTTAGTGGAAAAAATCCATGCTACTCCTTCCAAGATGTCCCTTTTGGAACTTCTTCAAACCTCACCTACTTATCATGAAGCATTACAAAAATCATTGTGAAATGTGATTGTCGCACCTCCTAGGCAGGACAATATCACTTTCATCTTGGAATGCATGAATGTGAATATCAACAAACCTCAAATTATCTTTACTCAAGATGATTTACCTTCTAAAGAAGTCCAAGAAGGACATGATTCTCTTATGGTTCGTGTCCTTATCAATGGTAATCAAATTAAAATAACTTTAATTGATAATGTTTGCAGCATTGTCTTGTTGCATGAATTCAAAGTTGGTCTTTCAAATATTAAACCTGATTTTGTTCCTATTCATGGCTTTGATAATATTTCTAAAACATATTGGGTGTCATAACTTTTCCTATTAAGGTAGGACATATTATTTTACCCACACCTATTATGTCATGCCCAATACTCTTAACTATAATCTTCTCTTAGTTTGGTCATGGTTACGTGTCATGCATGTTGTTCCTTAAACTCTTCATTGCAAAGTTAATTTAATCTACAATAACACAATGTACACACTTCTTTTTTATGGTAGACCTAATCCTTGTTTACAAATTGAATCTGATTCTCCTTCTATCCCTATAATATTTAAACACAACACGTCTCCTCCTAAAGATAATTATTCTCCTACAAGTGCCCTTTTAGATGATGGTTGGGGGTTATTAGACTTTACGCCAACTTTTGTGGGTGAATACAAACTTTTTAATGAAATCATGGGATCCTTCAAAGGACCTAGTGTGTTATTGGTTCAACCAGATTCTCAAGACTATTCAACTAATAATCTCAAACATGGTTTAGGATAACCACAAATCAACAAAATCAGACGGATAAAATTTTGAAAGAATATCATAGTGTGTTTAAATCACCGGTGGGAGTTCCAACACACTGTCAAGTCAAGCACTCTATTGATTTAATCCCAGGCACACCACTACCACATGAGCCAATATATAGAAGGTCAGTTTTGGAAAATGATGAAATCAAGAGACAAATTCAAGAGTTGATTTAGAAAGGACATATTTGTCCAAGTGCTTCACCCTGTGGAAGTCCAATTGTCCTTGCTAAAAATAAAGATGGGACATGGAGATTTTGTATTGATTATAGGGCATTGAACAAAATCAGTGTGAAAAATAGATATCCAATCCCTCGAATTGATGATTTGTTGGACCAACTTAGGGGGGCTAAGTTCTTTACAAAAATTGACTTGAAATTTGAATATCACCAAGTACCAATTGATCCAACAGATGTGTGGAAGACTGCATTTAAATCTAAGGAAGGTTTATTTGAATGGTTGGTTATGCCTTTTGGCCTAAAAAATTCCCCAGCAACATTTATGAGGTTGATGAATGATGTTCTTAGACCATTCATTGATTCTTTTGTGGTTGTTTATTTGGATGATATACTCATCTTTAGCAAGAATTGGTCTGAGCATTTGTAGCATGTTGAACAAGTGCTTTCAACTCTGCAACAACATAAACTTTATGCCAACATTGAGAAGTGATCTTTTGGTATGCAGAGTATTCAATACTTAGGGTGTTCATGTTGACCCAGTAAAGACTCAAATAATCAGAGATTGGCCATCTCCTAAAACTTTCACAGAGCTTCGCAGCTTCTTGGGCTTAGCCAACTTTTATTGCAAATTTGTTTTTGGTTTCTCACATATATCATGGCCTCTCAATCAATCACTAAGGGTTGGATCACAAGAAAAATTTCAGTGGACAGAGGCAAAGAAACAATTATTTGAAGAGTTGAAGAAAATATTGTGTTCAACACCAGTACTGGTCCTCCCAGCTCTACAACCATCGTTCCAGATAGAAACTGATGCATCTGATTATGCTCTTGGTGTAATACTCACACAACATGGGCATCCTATTGCCTATCACAGTGAAACATTTTTTGATACAGTACATAGGTACCCCACCTATGACAAGGAGTTGTATGCTATTGTTCAGTCCTGCAAACAATGAAAACACTATATACTGGGAAAGGAAACTATTATACATACAGACCATAAACCTCTTCAATTCTTGCAAACACAAGGGAAGTTGCAAAATGACAGACATCAAAGGTGGTCATCTTATCTACAACAATTTCACCTCAACATTCATCATAAAAAAAAGGAAGCAGTAACAAAGTGACAGATTGTTTGAGTAGGCCTCCAATTGCAGGTTTGACAATGGTGCTGGATTCATGTGGTCATCAATCATCTACATGGGAACAACTGTATGATATTGACCTTGATTTTGCTAACATCTATAGTAATTTGGTAGAAGGAAAGTGTGTCTCTAATTTTCACTTGCAGGATGGGTTGCTTTGTCATGTTGGTCATATATGTGTGCCCACTGAGGAATGAAAGAAAATGATATGGGAAGCTCACTACAATCGTGTTGCAGGACATTTTGGTATTGGTAAGACTACTGCTATCCTTCAAAATTATTTCTATTGGCCAAAAATGAAGCAGGATGTAATTCCATATATACAAGCTTGTGCAGCATGTGCAATTACAAAGCCAGCAAACCGTAAGTTGGGTTTATACTTACCATTACCTATTCCCGATAAGCCATGGTAGTCTGTTTCAATGGATTTTATGTCTGGGCTTCCAACTACCAGGCGAGGGCATGATTGTGTGTATGTTGTGGTAGATAGGTTTTCTAAAATGTCTATCATGGTAGCATGTAAAAAGATGATTTCTATAGAAGAGACTGCTAAGTTATTTTTTTAACATGTTTGGGTTCATTTTGTTTTTCCCAAAAGCATTATTTATGATAGGGATAGCACGTTCATCAGCAAATTTTGGTCTGCACTATGGGCTAAAATGGACACAAAGTTGACAAAGTCCACAACATTCCATCCCCAAACAAATAGGCAGACAGAAGTGGTGAATCAAATGATCAATCATATCTTATGGATGTATCATTTAAAACATCCTCGCACATGGGATGAAAGCTTACCCTACGTGCAACACAGCTACAATCGTGCACTCCATAGTACTATAGGGCATAGTCTATTTGAGGTTTGTCTTGGGTATCAACCATTGGAACCAATGGATGTAGCACTGCCAATTTTCTAATCTGATAGTTTTTTAATGTTGACAAGGAGATAGATAAAGTAGAAAAATTCATTGATAACATTAGACACCTACAGTAGCATGTTCATGATATTTTGGATCAGAGTAATCAGAAGTATAAGGAAAGGCATGATAAACATAGAACTCCTCATCACTTTCAGATTGGTGACAAGGTATGCTTACATCTTCAGAAAAAGTGCCTTCCAAACATGAAGCTTCTTCCTATTCATTATGGCTCGTATACTATTATGAAGAAAGTTGGTGAGAATGATTTTGAACTTAATTTTCCATCCTTCTTGGGCCTGCATCCAGTTTTCAATATGGAATTGTTGAGACCATATTTTCCTCCTTTGTTGGATATTTCCCAAGCTACCAAACACATTCAAGCTACAGAATTATCTACTACTATTCCAGTCTAGTGTGACCATGTTACCGAAGTCATTTTAAAGACTTTGAGAAATCACAACATTCCTCTTTATCGGGTGGTTCGAGCTGGTCAGCATCGTCATCAAGGCAAGTGGTTAACTAAGGAACAAATTGAAGCACAATTTCCTCATTTGTTGAAGTGAATTAGTGCAATGGGGACCATTTCCTCTCAAGGGAGGAGGAATGATCAGGATGGAATTGGGAAATACTGAAATCTATTTTTTTGGTATTTTCTATGTCTCAGTAAATTGCATTTTTGAAGGTTTTCGGAGCATTTCTGGGCCTGTCTCCTCCGGGGAAGTGCAACCTCAACCTTGGTTTAAGTTCCTAAATCTAGGTCTATAGTTTTGTATTGTATTTCCAATGAAGTAAATGGTTCAAAAATCAGACCTAGGACTAAAAAGTTATGCCTTCTCCAAGTAGGCCTGAATTTTTATATAGTTTTTTGAAAATTTTGGTAGTTTTAATAAGTTTATTTGTAATAAACATTATGATGACTCTTCATTTTGTTTCCAAGGTATTCTAGTGACCCTTGGGATCCATCATATTTTTATAAACTCCAATTTCAAATGGAATGGATTAATTTTTGGCATGCAATTATGTTGTTAGTCTTCTAGTTTTTTGTATATTGAACTTGACAATACCGCAGGTATTACACCAGGTATTGTAATTAGATTCATAAATCATATCAGTGTGACAAAGCATTGAGAATGGTGATAAACCTATTGAATCATTTGGTTTTGAGTCTCCTCCTTTGTCCACATCCTTTCCTTTATTATCTAACACTTCTTCTATATCTACCTTTAATCAAGAACTCATTTTGCCTAACCTTCTTCATGCTTAGGTGATTACTAGACCTAAATAGAAAAAGAAGCATAGTCAAAATCTTTTGAATCTTCCTTTTTGCATGTATCACTGATATCATGACCACTCTACTAATGAATGTCAATCCTTAAACTACAAAATTCAACAACTCATTGATAATGATGTTATTCACATAACATGTGGCAATGAGTTATTTTTCAATCCTGGTTTCTTTGAATAACATTTAAGTCCCTATTATGTTGCTCCACACTATTTAACATTGTTATCTTATCCCTTGGGGGATCATTTTCATGCATGGTGTGATCATACTTTGCAAGTAGAATTGTAGGTCCTATGTCTCCTTGTCCTTGTCTCCACACTTGGGGGAAAGGGTATTATATCAATGTCTCTCATCCTTCCTCTAGATCTGCTTTTCCTTTGGTTAAGCAACATTTTTCTATTATGTGATATCCAATATTAAATAGATATGTTGGTTTGCACTAAGGATTATCTTCAATACAATTTTCTAGGGCCAAATCACTCTCCTTTTCACATTTTTAGGATTACATTTTCAGGATTGCTTGACTAGAATAACACAATTTGCTAGACCATTTGACATATCCTTTTCATGGGTTGACTAGTATAACACACTTTTATAGATCATTAAACCTCTCATTTACATTTTCATGAGTTGACTAGTATGCGCTAGACCATCAACTCCCTTTTACACTCTCTTTGATGGGTAAAATTATCATAACACAATTTGCTAGACCATTTCCCCTTTCTATCTCTCTCTTTCATCTATCTCTCATGGATCACCTAGTGTAACATAATTTCCTAGCCTGTCTCATCCATGGTTTTCTTGATCTCTTCTTCATGATTCCATAGCATAACACACTTCTTTATTCAATTGGATCATGGTTTTATCTTATCTTTGATGTTTTCTCTTTCTCTTTTCAGGTGACCACTTGTGCTCTTGAAATAGCTTTCTGATCATGATACTAGCAATTGAGACATTTTCTCTAGCAAGGTTACTTCAAATAGTTGACTTGGAGCCTTAGTAATCTCTAGGATTTTGTTTTTGTTTTTTTTAGCCTTGCATATGGATGTACGAGTTAATATCCTTAGTTTGGGGGCTTATGTCCTTAAGCTTAGCGATGTCTTATCTCCTTGCAATTTTCCCAATATCTTCATCTTTGTCTATCTTTCTGTTACTTTACCATGAGCATGGGGTGGACTCATACTCCCACTAAATTGGGGGATAAATGTATCATCCTAAAAAGTAATAGCCCTGATTAGGTGCTCATTTTAGCCTCATTTTAGTATGTATGGGTTCCCACATTGATTCCATGTTCTTCTATAATTCATTGGACCTTCAAATTAACTTTACTTGTGCAAAACTCGAGGTTATCCCTTATTTATAAGTGTGCTCCTCTATTTTCCCTCCAATCACATAATTCATTTCCTCAACTATGACCTATTCATTTATTTTCCACTTTTGAGACCCTTCTTAACCTCATAGCAACCTATAATTTCTCCCTTCTCTTATTTTCACCTTCGCCGACATCCTAGTAAAATTTGAGCCTGATTTACCTAGGATAAGTCAACTGATCAACTTGTCCTTAGGTATAAGTTGACTAGTCAACTTGTACCTAAGTTTTTGGGCCCAAATTTAGCCCGGGGCCTGATGGCGGGGTTTTCCTCTGAGGTTTAGATTTATAGTCAGCCTTGATTTGATTTGAGCTCTGAAATGGGTATAAAAGGATACCTTCTCATCTCATTTTGAGATATCCATTCTTATGCAAGCTATCAAAGTGTAAAATATTAATCAAGATTTCAAGAAAAATTGGATTTCAAGATCTCTTCTCCAATCAAGCATCTAAGTCTTCAATCCTTCTTCCTCATCAAGCATTGTGGAAAACTACAACATCCATCATCCAAGGCTTTGGTTTCATGATTTACCATTATTTTTTGGTGAGGTTCAAGCTAGTGCATCAACACTTGTGATCACATCTAAAGAGGCATTGCATCATCGAGGTATGAGGTGATTTGTGTTTCATATCTAGCTTTCATTTCATATTTCCTTACGAAATTCCAATTTAATTTCAAGGTTAATTCCTAAATAGGGGTTTGACCAAGGCAAACCCATTTCCATAACCATTTTCCCCTTATTTTATGTGAGCAGGAATAGGATACGGAGTAACAGATTCAAATCTAAGAAGAACAAACACAGTCGCAGGAACCTCAAAAATTTCATCAAATTCAGAGCAGTTAGGAACAAGTTGACTTGTCAACTTTTCACTAGAATCTCGACATGTTCCCAAAATTTTGACTTTTTCCTGCACTTTTTGTCTGAAAATTACACAGCAGACACCTATAGGTCTCAGGTTCCCAGATTTGAAGTTACAACATATTCTAACATTCCAGCGACAATCAAATTTAGATTCAAAGTCCCATCTTCTTCATCTTATTCTTAGGTGCATTTGTCCTTACTTCTTTTCCCTTTCATTTAATTTGTTTCAAATCTATCACATTAAACAAAAATATATCATCTATATGTTGGAAAAATGATCAGCTCTCCCCTCAAGATTTGTGAAAAGGGACTAATCGCCTCCTATGGATTCTATAAGTCTAGTGGTTGTATCAGGCATTGGCAGGTCGATCTTTTGGTGCAACAGTAATCACACATGTATCAAGTGGTATCAGAGCTTGGTCACATGTTTGAATCCCCTCGAGTAATGTTGAGGGGGAGATTGTTGGCAAAATAGTCAGTTCTCACCTCGGGATTTGTGACAAGGGACTAACCACCTCTTTTGGATTCTATAAGTATAGTGGTTGTATCAGGCATTGGAAGGTCAATATTTTGGTGCAACAGAAATAACACTTGTATTTCTATCATATCTATTAGGAATCAAAAACCCCACAAAGCATAGATCTTGCATTAGCACTCATCCTCCTTTTCGTTGTGCTAATCAGATTCGCCTTGTGGTGGGTTTTCATTCCAATGTATATCATAGGACTTGGTGAGTGATCAACATTTTAGCATTACTCACCATTTTCTGTTATACAGTAAATTTTTCCACTATATTTTGATGTGACCTTTCAATTTGGTATTATCAAACCTTAATAGGGTAAAAGCACAATAAACTGTCACCTTTTAAGCTAACTTAAATTGACTCGGCCCAATTAGACTCGGCCCAGTCAGACTCGACCCAGTCTAACATGACCAAGTCCATGTAGGCGCCACGTGGCACTGAATGGAACCTACGTGGCCTAGTAGACTCTTGTGTGAGCCAATGCGAGAGCCAGTAGGACTCGGCCAAGTCTGACTGGGCCAAGTCAAACTCGGCTGAGTCTGCCTGGGTGGCATGCCATGTTGGCAGCCAAACCTCCAAAAACACAAACAATCCAAAAGTTTGCACTTCTTCTATTTTTTTCTCTACTCAAAATAGAAAATGTCAAAAAAATAAAAGTACCCTTTTCTAGATCTCAGAACGATGATTCTTGACATATAAACTACAAAACGTTGAACAAATTTTCAAAAAAATACATGTAGGTATATAAAGATTTGAGAAGTCGTTGGTTCAAAAAATATAAAAAATGCTAAATCAATTTAGAAATTTTTTGAAATTATAGACAACATTAGAGAAGAGAGTCATCTTCAATAATATGTAATTTATTCTATTTTTGGTATAGTTTTGATAGGGGAAAAGTGGCGGGAGACAAAAATTGTTGATTTCAGGTAAGTTCAACTTTGAATACTTATAAAAGGAAAAATATAGATCAAAAAGACTTCTTTATTTTTTTCTGCACTAGGTATACATTCCATCTAAAACATATTTTGGAATTGGAGGAAAAAAAATGTTTTACTCATAATGATTTGGCGGGAAGTAAACTCACTGATTTGCAGTATTTTTCAGGAAGTGAAAAATAGACCTAAAATTTTCAAAAAACATATTAATTTTTGTTCAATTTTTTTAAAACAATTATAGGCATAAAATTCATCCTATTTCACACATTTCATTAGTTTACATGATCTTCAAATTCTCAACAAAAATGTGACTTTTATGCCCTTGAAGTTTTACAATTTGGGTGTTGTTAACCCCTTACTCTATCTAGATATTTAACTTCTCAAAATTTCAAGTATTCTTCCATATCATATATTTAGTCTATTAGCTCCTCTAGATCCAAGATCCCATTGAAGGTAGGAACTTCAATCTTCGGTCTCTTTCCTATCCTTTTTAATGCTTAAACAAGAGGAACATTTAAGGTTGTTGGTGTTGCTTCATCTTCAACATTTTTCTCTCCTTTTGAAATTTCTTTAGTTTCATCCTCTTCACTTCCATGTTCTCTCCAATGATAAAACCCTCTTTTGATTTCTTGTTGTATGGATTTGACCTACCTACCTAGGGCTCTAAAATAATCAATACAGACAACATTAGGAGGATTTATTCCTCCACTTCTAACTCTACCTCTGCCCTACCTCTGTGGGGCTCCTCTTGTGTACATTTTCACCACACCCACAAGCTTGATCTTGGTGCAAATTGCCTTTGTCTAGTGAAACTACCTGCACATTCAGAATCAACCTGCTCTAATATTACTGATGCAATTTGGAAATCACACAAATCCCTTTCCAATAAAAGCACAAATTTCAATATGAATGCAATGGAATATAATTAAAAATATACAAGTGAATCTTTATATCTTCATTCATCAATCTCAAAAATAAAACATTATTTTCTTAAATATGTTATTACATCAAGTTGTAGTCTTATGGTCTGATGAATACATATATAAATCTGAAATAATAGTTGTTGTGGGTCCACAACACACACCCCATTTTGGTCCTATGACCATGGGGACCCCCCTTCTCTTTTTTGGTATTTTTCGTGTCTGCCCCTCTCCCTGTTCCTTGAACTGGGTCTCTTAAGGAGCCTGTTGAGAAAAACAAGGAATTTTCGGCCTTTTCACCATTTCAAAATTTTGAAGGACCCTGAGTCCTTTGAAATGCTAAGATGGACGAAAGGCCAAACCTAGCCCTTTCGTCATTTTGGCCTCCAAAACACCGAAAGGACCGAAGAATCAAACTTTCAGACCTTTCGGTGTTTCAGACCCTGAAACACCGAAAGGGGAAATGAGGTCACCCGACGTTTGGCATTTTGAACCATGAAATGCCAAAACCGGGTGACGTCACCCCACAGGCTATTTAAAAAACCCGAGCCCTAAGTGATCCTCACTTTGATTTTTCATTTCTTGAGTCTTTTTCTCCCCACGCACTCGTCATTCCAGCTCACCTCCTCGCTTAGTCATTGCCACTTGCTCCCCGCCCTCGATTGTCATGGTTCTCATTTTCCCTCCTCGCATTTAAGAGGTAGGGTTCTCATGTTTTTTTTTGTTTGTTTTTTCGGTCAGTTTAGGGTTAGTCTTCTGTCAAGTCACGTGTGCCTCCCCCAAGTCCCTAGGGTTTGCGCCCTTGGGCTTGTGGGGGAGGCATTCTACTATTTTGCGAGTTTCCCCTTTTTTTTTTTGTCAACCTTAGGGTTTTTGCGTTGTGACCTACTCGCAGGTTTTTGAACTCCAAAAGGTCGAAAACCATATGTCCCCTCAAGTTGTCGCCAAGTGCATTTTGTATTTTTAGAGGTGTCAGCGTTTCGGACCCCCGAGATGTCTGAAACCCCCGAAAGGTTGAAAAGGCTGAACTTTCGAGTGACAAGGTCCTTCTTTCAGCGGTTTCATACTTTCAAAGTCTGACACCTTGGTCAAACTTTCGCACACCGAAAGCCCTAGAAGGCTTGTTCCTTTAACTTTTCTTTTTTCCCACTTTCAGCATTTTTGGACCCCCGACGTTGTTTTCGGCGTCTGAAGGCCCAAAAGGGCCAAAAAAAAAAATTGCATTTCTGACTTCTTGAGAGCCTTCTGCTTCCGTTTTCCTAGTTAAATAGTTTTTCTTCCCTGCTTTTCATAGTTTTCTTTCAATAAAAAAAAATATTGATACTTGCACTTTTCTCGTAGGAATGCCTAAGAAACAAACAACATCCCTGATGAAGTACCTATACAAGGGGAATTACCACCCTTAAAATATTGGGAACAAGCATATAGAGATCACAGACACTAACATTGGGAACATAGACTAGGATCAATTCCTAGTAAGATGCTCCCAACCAGCAGGAAGATTTGAGGATCGCACCTCACTAGTCCTATCGGGCCTGGTCAATGCGGTAGCACATCCAGTGGTCGTCTCATCATCTGAGTTGATCATGACCTTAGAAAACCACTACATCCCAAATGAAAGGGTGGTTAGAAATACAGAAGGACATGTGGTGCTGGACATAAGACCAGACATCGTAGAAGAGGTCTTCCACCTCCATAAGGGCGTAGATAAGTTGTACAACTTCTTCATATAAAAGGGCCTCAGGTGGTTTAGAAACAAAGGTGAAGAGGCGTACGATATTGTAAATAATGACTACCTCAAGGAGCCTCTTCCAAAAAATAAACAGGATAAGAAAGACCTCAAGAGGGGGTATTTAAAAGATGACATCCAAGCGGTAGTGACACTACTAAGCCGAGTGTATGGACTACCTCAGTCCATCCAACTCGAGGACTGGATTATCCTTCTGATAGACAAGATCATAAACAAAATCAAGGCCAGGTTTGATTGAGCCACCATCATAAGTGACCAACTGGATGAGCAAATGATTGCAGTAAAACACAATCCAAAATTATATATGAGTACATATATAGTGTACTTATTGGCCGCATGGGAAGACTATCTAGGACTCGTGAAAAGAGGGAACATCAATGATCAAAATGCATGGCCCTATATTGTATACCCACAGGTGGTGAAAAGGGAAAATATGTCAAAAGATAGCCCAGACTACAGGATAGTGAATGACGCTTTCATCTTCGTAATCATCTGATCTAGCGAAGGTGATTTTGCAAAGAGAATGGCAGAGGAAGCAGCTGCCAAGGTAAGGGCCATTGGCGCCTATTACATACAATTTAGGATATTTACATACATCTAGGTGGAAGGTTCTACTTTACAACCAAAGAATTTTCCCAGGTACCTATCTGACTGGGTAGTTATTCTAGAAATGGCCAAGCAGCTTGCAGATTCTTATGAGCACATAAAGCATAAGAAGAAGCATTTCTGGGACTTCCCTATTCTTTTAGGCCCATACACTCTCCAAGACATGAAATTTTGCAAATCCTTGGCCTTTGAGTGGGATGAGTGCCCACTTCAACTATACAAAACCATCCGGGCCCGATTTGACCTCATAGGCACATACAACCATATCATTGGCAAGTTCTATGTCCATGAGCCCCACCTAGAAGATCATTGGATGAATTGTGTGGACGATCACGAGGTAAGGGTCAAGGACTACTGTAGGATATCCCTTCCACTAGCAGAAGTAGCCTTGAAGATCAGTATTCCCCCACAGGTTTGGGATAAAGATTCAGATAGGGTGCTGGAGTCAATTTACATTGTGGATAAAATATACATCAGGCCCATCATGAATGCAAAAATTGATAATAATGAGAACGATGATATTAAATTTTGAGCTAGGCATGTGGTCTGAACAATGGAAGCATGGAATAAGAGGCCTTATAAGATGGATCCAATCCCTATGAAGGCATTGATGGATCCACCCAAGAAGGTGAATAATCAAGTTGGAGAGAGGCTTACGGTGCCCCAGTATAAGAAGGCCCCACCTCAGAAGCCAAAGACAGTATATGGCCATGAACGTGCAGTAGAGTATGGTCCAAATCCAAGGCATAAGGATCTAAAAACTAGGATGACTGGATAGATAGATCCTCCAGTGGTATCATTACAGGCCCCACAAGATGAAGGCCCTTCCACTTCTGGCCAATCTTTCCCTGCCACCAAAAAAGGAAAGAAAATGTATGAAAGGAGGAGAGATTTTGCGTCTACACGACTAGAAACCTTACAGGAGGAGCCATAAGAAGAGGAAGACATACCTCTTATTAAAAGGACAAGATCTCAGAAGAGGAAAGAAAAGGAGACTACAAGAAAACATGTGGAGGACCCAAAAGAATAGGACAATCCTCTAGATGCCTTAGGTTCAGATGAGTTCCAAATCTCTGATTTTGAAGGCCTAGAAGGCTTTGCGGACCAGGGACAGGATACGCTAGATTCAACAACAGGATATGACATATATCACTTTTTGGCATGGAAGTTGAACTCTAGATCATATGGGTGCCTAACTAAAGTTTTTTTTGGAAGGACTAAGGGTCCCCTATCAGTTCCCACCGCAAAGAGAACCCCAAATGAAGATTCCAAGGGAGAGCTCCAAGATCAAGAAGAAGACTCCAGTTGCATGCAAAGAAACCCCATTTTATTTCTCTTGCTTTTATTGATGATCTCGATCCCTCTTGCATAGACAAACTGGTTTTAAATGGATTAAAAATCCATGTATGGTGTTTAGTATCAGTTAGCAATAGTTTTCTTTCAGCAAAGTTTTATTTTTAGTTCATTATCATTAACTTGGAGTCTGGAAATTCAACATTCAGAGTTTGTAGATCAAAAATATATATATTGTAATAAAAAACAATGTAATGAGGTCAGATTCTTAATGCAATAAAGATCTACAATTGGTGCTTCATTCGTGGTGTGATATTTTCTGCTACCTATGAAAAATCGATGAATGTGTGCATGCTTATTCATTATTTCAAAGAGTCAATTATTTTATTGTTGTATCATCTTCAAATGGAAGCACTTCCATGTTAAGAATGTTTATCCCTCCTTAGGGGATGTTTTTTACCACCACCACATTGTCCCCTCATTTCTGCATCCTCTCTCACTTCTGTGTCTGTTTAGGACCCTGATTGGGCCTCTCTGGACACATCCCATCCAAACTGACATATTTTCCAGGGGTCCTTACCCCCTGGGTCAAGATCAATCTCTACCTTGACCTAGTTCAATGATGACCTTGACCTTGACTTGGGTCCCCCTTTCAAATCTGGAAGCCTATCGGCTGCTAGAGATCATTAAAAATTCATTTCCCGCTTTCAGGTCAGCTATTTTGGGTTCTGAAGCAGCAAATATTAAATTATATTTAATATAGGTATTCTTCTAGGGGCATGGGTTTAATTAGAATTTAATTCTCCTATGTCGGCCTCTCTAGAGGATTCTGCCCTAGTTTCATATAAAAGGAATCTTTTCTCTCATTTTCTCTAAGCAATTGATTCTAACCACAAGATCCATCAACTAAGTGAAATCAAGCAAGAGGTCATCAAGAAAAAATTTCAAACATCCATTGTTCTACATGTTCTCAAGCATTCAAGTTCTCCATTAAAGATCAAGGATTCAAGCTTTCAAGCCTTTGAAGGGATTTGGTTCAAGCATTCAAAATTCATCATTCAAAACCCTAGATCTATCCATCATGGTGGAGTGATCTTCCTTCAAGATCCTTTGTGCATCCTCAAGACTCATTCATTCTCCCTTCAAGGTGGATTCCAAGCATACAATCATGGAATTTTATGGTTTTTAATTGAGTCCAAGCTTTCATATTTACATATGTGTTTACATTCAAAATACAATTGCATATCTATTTGAATATCATAGCTTCATTATTAGATTTACTTCTACTGCTTGCTAGCATTCTTTATTTCAATTATTGATTTCAAGGTTAATTCCTAAATCGGGGTTTGACTAAGGCAAACTCCTCCCCCCAACAAACAAACCATTTTTCTTGTAGGTACAAGTTTGGAACAGCAGATCGGAACGGAGATTTGGATACCCTTTTCAGCAAACTTCTAGGATATGAAAATAGAAATTCAGTCTGAGACTTTTTAGGTCGATTGTGACCTAGGGCACAATCGGAAATTCTAACAAATTGTGACATTGACTTGAGGGTATAAATCAGAACTATCTCAGAACATAAAAATATTTCTGGGTTTTGTCCATCTCTACATTTCTATTCCAGATCTGGTCTCAGATTTTCTAGAAACTCAACACAGGCTTCAGAAAATAGCATTCTTTGGATCTGCAATATTTCACGGTTAGTGCATTTGTCCTATTCAATTCAATTAAAGTTCTTAATCTTTCTAAAACTATCACATATCCTCTTCTATAAAATGGGAATTAGGGTGTCTCTCTTTAATCCCTATCCTTAATAGGTTGATTCATGCATTAATCCTTTCTTTAGGATTAATCAATTTGGATCTTCCCTTTGAGAAATTTAGGATTAAAAGAACAATCCTACCCTCCTCACACACATATTCACACACATATTCACACACACATCCATATACAAAAATTCTTAAATGTAAGATCTCTTATGTTACATCTTGGTGACCCTACACCTATACATTTTAGATCTTTACATTTTGGTGAACCCGCGATAGACAACTCTTTCTTTTTGGTGTTAGATGCTTTGCCTCTTTTTCTTAGAGACTAGATCTTGCATATTAAATTAGTTTTATGCTCTTACATTTTAAAATACAAAAA
>MU227207.1:622504-662165 GCA_018584345.1 Thuja plicata
CAAGGAAACCTCTTCTAATCCTATCATTCCACCATACACAACATTTTCTCATGAGCACCATAATCAATCTCCTCCTATCGAAGCTTTGCAAGATAGGTACACTACCGGATATACTATGGTGGATAAAGAAGGCTATAAAGGTTTAGGGCTTCGTATTAATGAACAAGGCATTAAAAACCTGATTCATTCATCTCCTAAACAAGATATGCATGGTATAGGTTTCCCACCTCTTCCAATCAAGGTAGTGGATCTTAACCATCGTCCTCCTCTTCATTTTCTTCTTCCAACACCTTCTTTAGATCACCTTGATACTCCTCCAGATGTGGCTAAGAAAGTGTATGTCCAATTAATGAATTCTAAGAAAGAAATCTTCAAACCTATTCCAAAAAATGCTCTCTCTAAATACAAATGTCCTTTTCATTATAATAGTAAACATTTACTTGTTGATTGTGTGCATTTCAAGTTATATGTTAGAGAAAGAGTTGCCTTGTGAATTATATCTCATTCCCATGTAGTATTACAATTTCTTCATAATTTTGATATAGGGAATTCCCCTTGTTCTTCTATAAGTTAGGTCATGTTTCTCCTCTTGTTCTTAACTGGGGGGCAAGAGGTATTTTATTCCAGTCTTCTAGGATCCATTTTTTCTCTTAGCATGTATTTTGTTTTGAGTTTAATTGGTTATTCTTTCTATATTCTATCCCTATAAATTTTTCATGATATCTTTTCTAGGACATTTGTTTTGTAAATATATCTCTTTGCTATGAAATAACTTGATATAATTTGATATATCCCTTGCTTTCATCCCTGGGGGAAAGGTATTTTCCTTCTTCCTCTATCTAAGGATTTGCTTTCCTTAGTTTAGCGGCATTTGTTTATCATACAACATTATTTCCTTATAAAGATTTATGTTTTGACGATGGATACCCTCTTATATGGGAGGTGATTATCCTAGGTCATCACCTCTTCTTTATTTTTAAAACTATTCTCTTGATAAACTCTTTCCCTTGCTTTGGTTAGAGTTTGGCTCCTTCATTCTGAGATTCCTCTTCCTCTTCATCGCAGGGGGCTAGATGAACGAGTCTTGGGTCCCTCTTTTCTTTAGAAGATGATATTTTATCCTAAGCACTCCTCTATGGTGGGGGTCTTGATGATAAGATATATTCCTCTTTGAGGATCCTTTTTTCCATATGTGACCTATCCATTTCATGATTATCTATGTTCTTAGAGGTAAGGGTCAATACTCTTTGCTAAGGATATAATGTATATTGTTGTTAAACTGGATATCTCCTTACCTTGTGAAGTAGGTATCCTCTTTCTCTTCCTTATCCTGCCTAGTGGGTATTCATGATAAGGAGGGGGGCATATATATGGTCTCCCTTATACTATATTTTACATTTACATTTTACAAACATGCTAAATCCTCAGAAGGTAACGCATATAAGTTGCTAAATCCTAAAGAGACGCATTTTTATTTTTATTTTTTGCTAAATCCTCGGAAGGTAACGCACATAAGTTTCTAAATTCTGAAGAGATACGCATTATAAAATTTTACAATATGCTAAATCCTTGGAAGGTAACACACATAAGTTGCTAAATCCTAAAAAGACACGCATTTTATATTTTCCATAGTGATACAAGAATGTGGATCTATGGATATTTTAAATGTCGTTAAAAGACGCATTAAAATTACAAAGCACAGTTTATGGGTGAACCTATTGGGCTCTCCCTCTTTGGATATTCATGGTAAGGTGGGCATCTTACTAGGCGAGGTAATCACTTTCTCTTTTCTCTCTCTCGCTTTCATGCTAGTAGGATTAAATCATGAAGCTATGTTATCTATAGTGTTGCTCTTGTCTTACTTATGTAATCACATATGTTTTCTATGATTGATTGCTCGTTACTTCCATATCTTTATGCATGTATTTTGAGTTATGATCCTTGTTCTAAGGGCTCATGTCCTTGACTTAGTGATTTTCTATCTCGTTGCGATCCACCAGAGTCTTTCTTCTAACTTTACCGTGAGTATGTTCGATTTCCATACTCCCGCTAAAGTGGGGGCTTAATGTATCATCTTAAAATGAAATCACTTCCATGTTAATAAATTTTAGCCCTCCTTAGGAGATTTTTTTTACCACCATCACATTTTCCCCTCATTTATGCATCCTCTCTCACTTTTGTGTTTGTTTAGGACCCTGATTGGGCCTCTCCGGACACCTCCCATCCAAACTGACATGTTTTCCAGGGGTCCTGATCCCCTGGGTCAAGGTCGACCTTGACCTTGACCTAGGTCAAAGATGAACTCGACCTTGACCTAGGTCCCCCTTTCAAATCTGGAAGCCTGTCGACTGTTGGAGGTCATCAAAAATTTATTTCCCGCTTCCGGGTCGACTATTTTGGGTTCCGAAGTGGAAAATATTGAATTATATTTAATATAGGGCCTCTTCTAGGGGCATGAGTTTAATTAGAATTTAATTCTCCTATGTCGGCCTCTATAGAGGATTATGCCCTAGTTTCATATAAAAGGAAGCTTTTCTCTCTCATTTTCTCTAAGAAATTGATTCTAACCACAAGATCCATCAACTATGTGAAATCAAGCAAGAGGTCATCAAGAAAAAAGTTCAAGCATCCATTGTTCTACAGGTTCTCAAGCTTTCAAAGTGTTCAAGCATTCAAGTTCTCCATTGAAGATCAAGGATTCAATCTTTCAAGCCTTTGAAGGGATTTGGTTCAAGCATTCAAAATTCATCATTCAAAACCCTAGATCTATCCATCGTGGTGGAGTGATCTTCCTTCAAGATCCTTTGTGCATCCTCAAGACTCATTCATTCTCCCTTCAAGTTGGATTCCAAGCATGCAATCACGGAGTTTTATGGTTTCTAATTGAGTCCAAGCTTTCATATTTACATATGTGTTTACATTCAAAATACAATTGCATATCTATTTGAATATCATAGCTTCATTATTAGATTTAATTCTACTACTTTCTAGCATTCTTTATTTCAATTATTAATTTCAAGGTTAATTCCTAAATCGGGGTTTGACTTAGGCAAACCCATCCCCCCAACAAACAAACCATTTTTCTTGCAGGTACAGGTTTGGAACAGCAGATCGGGACGGAGATTTGGATACCTTTTTCGGAAAAATTTTGGGATCCAAAAATAGAAATTCAGTCTGAGACTTTTTAGGTCGATTGTGACCTAGGGCACAATCAGAAATTCTGGCAAATGGTGACATTGACTTGAGGGTACAATCGAAACTGTCTCAGAACATAAAAAGATTTCTGGGTTTTTTCTGTCTCTGCATTTCTATTCCAGATCTGGTCTCAGATTTTCCAGAAACTCAACACAGGCTTTAGAAAACAACATTCTTTGGTTCTATAGTATTTCAAGGTTAGTGCATTTCTCCTATTCAATTCAATTAAAGTTCTTAATCTTTCTAAAACTATCACATATCCTCTTCTATAAAATGGGAATTAGGGTGTCTCTCTTTAATCCCTATCCTTAATAGGTTGTTTCATTTATGCATTAATTCTTTCTTTAGGATTAATCAATTTGGATCTTCCCTTTGAGAAATTTAGGATTGAAAGAACAATCTTACCCTCCTCACACACATATTCACACACACATCCATATACAAAAATTCTTAAATGTAATATCTCTTATGTTACATCTTGGTGACCCTACACCTATACATTGTAGATCTTTACAATTGTGTTTTGAATCTGTGTTATTATTAGTTGGAGTTTGTTGTGATCTATCTACTTTGTTGTGACGAATGCATGGAAAAGATCATCTATTGGGATTAACGATAAATCTGTCTCGTGTGTGTGTGCATCTTGGTGGCTTCACAATTTGATAGGTTTTGAAAATCTTGCACAAGAGAATACATTTTCTCTCCAAATGATTGCATCCATCGAGTATAAAATTGTGACATCGTCTGATTTATACTTCATGGGTTTGTTCCAAATCTCTCCATCATTTAATTCGCAAGGGATGATCAACAATTGTTTATGTCTGTTAGGATTTCATTTTCAGCAAGTTATTTCATTTTTTGTTACCTTACTCATTTGAATTCTATCATAAATCTGAAAGTAATCATCTTTAAAAACATAAAATTGCATCCTTAGTTAAAACATGAATCTTTGATAAATTAAAAAAACCAAAAAGCACTAAAGTTGTTTTGCAGTTTGATGTCTTGACTGTACCAACAAAGGTATCCTCGTGAACATTCACATTTGTCTTCAATTGGATAACCAAGAAGGTTGTACCATGACCCCGGAGAACCTTGGTAATAACTTCGTTATTCTTTCAAGAGAGGAAATTGAATCTCAAGATCCTAGTCGTTGACTTATGTTAAAACAATGCTCAACAGAAATTGCGCTAGGAGGGCCTCAAGACTCAAAAGTTGGATAACATCGGAACCTTCTCTCCAGAACTGTTCGAACAAGTGCTTAGATATATTTGAAAAGAGGCAAGTTCATCAATCTCACTCACCATCGTAGAGCTCACAATGACAAAGGGAAGACAAGAGAGAACTCCTCTCACCATCCTACCGAGTCACAAAACCCGCTTGGACAACAATAACACATCGTTGTCCTGATTGTTCCCACAGCCATAAATCAAAATTAGAACTTACAAAATCAGAATTTGCAGCAATCTCGTCCAATGGATTTCTTCGCCAATGCACAAAGTTCACCATTAAATGTTTTTGGGCAGCTCCATGAATTGTCCAAAAATCCAGAGAATTTTTTCACACGTTTCATATATGGTGAATCAAGGACAGTAGAAGATCACATCCGTGCCTTCAAAGAAATTTGTAACTGCAAAGAGATCACCCACCAAGACGTTGCATGTCATATTTTCCCATACACTTTGGGAGAATTTGCATACAACTGGTACCTGGATTTACCACAGGGACCTATCTCTACATGGAACGAGTTTGAAACCAAATTTCTCAATCAATTTAAGTTGTATGTGGATCCGGCTACAAAACATCACCAATTCATAACAATGAGAAAAGATCCTAAGGATCCCATCACTATGTTCAATCATCATTTCCACAAAATGCATAAAAAGTTGGAAGCTCCTTACACCATACCAGAGGCAGTTGTCATACAAGTTTACCTCAAAGCTTTGGACCCCTTCACCTCAATCTTTCTGAGAAGACTCCCACCTGCGGATAGAGACACAATGGAAAAGGTGTATAATGAGGCCATAACATTCACACAAAAAATGGACCCACAAGAAGGGAACTTTGCAACCATACCCATCATTAACAACATTGTTGCCCCATATCCATTTTCAACAAGTAATCAAGCTTTGGTCACTCACCCACATCCGCTAAATCTAATTCTAGCGCAGCCATTTGAAACCCTACCACCAGCCATCACTTATCTCGATTACGAGGCTCATAAAATAGCATTTTTAGAATAGAGGGTTGTGCCCCAAGCTGAATCTGATACTCACTTAGCCTTTGAAATGGATGTTGTAAAGAAAACCTTTTTGCAACTCACAAATGAGCTCACCCGGATGAATTTGAATCCTTCCCAAAACCAAAGTGGGTACCAACAAGCATCGACTGGTCCAAATGCTTATCCCCAGAATCAGAATTGGAGTTTCAACACTTACAACAATAACAACAATACACAGGATAAGTCGTTTGGGCCAACAAAGACCGAATAGACCATGGAACACCCACTCAACAATGGTAGTGTACCGGTGGATAATGCTAACACCTATGAAAATGTGGAGGCCATTTTTGTTAGGGATCTGAATCTATGCCAAAATAATGATGGGTATGGAAGAAACTACCACAACTAGTATCCCCAGAATCCAGAGGAGTCACCCGTTCAGTTCAACGCCATGATGTTTGATTCCTATGAATCTAGAAACAGGGAAAGTTCAGGCCCTTGTTCAGCAGAAGAATAATTCGTGTTCCCGTTCCAAATAAAAAATGAGCCTGAGTACTCTAAATTTCATGCCTTCCAAAATGATCATCGAAACTCCTACAATCTACGAAGCTGAAAGGGACCTATGACCAATGGCATACCTTCGAGTAAACATTTAACTCCACCAGATCCCCGAGCAAGAAATAACCCTGCGGCACCAAGGGGTTTGAATGTTCCTACCTCATCCCCACCAAACATGTTCACTAGTTACAAAAATATGGCATGGTCAAACAAAAAATTCAGTGCAGTTGAAGAACTAAAGAAAACCAAGGCAAACATATCAATGTTCGAGATGCTCCAAGGTTACCCTTCTCAGAGAAAATCCCTCTTGAAATCCCTAGACCATTCAAAAATAGGGACAACGGAAAGAAACACAAAGACCACGTCTAACGTCAACACTTCCAAAGCTTTCCTGAAAAATGGTCAAATACAAGATAGAGGTACCACCATTCCTTCTCAGTCGGCGAATATTCGAGAAGAACCTCCATAATTTCCTGATCAATTTTGGAGCATCTTGTAATTTCATGCCTTTTTTCATCTGTCAAAAATTGGGAATGATTACGCAAACAACAAACAAAGTGGTGATCCAACTCAACAAGACAGAAGTCAAGGCAATTGTGTTCTCAAGGACGTACATATCCAACTAGTTGTTGACCCAAGGATACAAGAGTACATTGATGTGCACGTGGTAGATATTCCCAAAACTTATGGAATGCTACTAAGCAGATAATGGACCAAATGCTTGAGAGGATGGTTGTCCACGAATTTCACGCAACTATGGTTACCATGGAAAGGATTGAACAACCAAATCAAGATCGATGTCGAGTCTAAGTTAAGAAGGATGATCACTAAATATAATGCTCTGAATGAAGTCCTTTTCACACAAAATGACCTAGGCACCTATCAAATGGATGACATTTTCATATTCCAAATTATAGAAGTTGAAGAAAAAGGCCATAGTCTGGTGCAAGGCCTACTGGAACCCAACATCCATGAAGACATATTTAAAAACTTCATCAGAAGTATAATAAAAAGCATGTAGCACCTAGGGAAAGATGCAGACCCTAACATCCTTCTACTGCCAGGGTACTATCAGTTACATCAAGAAAGTCACTCAGAATTCATGTGCTCTAATTGCCAAAATGCACTTTCTCGAGTGTTGACCCAAATTACTCTACCATTAAAAACCCTAAAGGAACCTGAAGCGAAAAAGGAAACCCTTGAAGTGGCAAGCAAAGGTGGATCTATGATTAGGACAGATAACTTAGTGGACACAGACACCCCGACCAAAAGTCAAGACAGTGGGTCAGATTTAGACACTAAAATCCCTACATTGAACTTGTTCAGTGAATGGAGCACTTCACATGATGGAGCGTGTCGGCCATAAAGAGAACTACATGAAGATAAAGAAGGTGAAAGTATTAAATCGTCTGACCTCAAAAGTGCCCAAGAGATGGAAAAAGGAGAGTTGACTTCCTTATGTAGTGATGGGGAAAGGAAGCAGAATCCCCAAACAAAGGGGTTTTGGATGGTTCAAATCCTGCAAAGCAATACCAAATGTGGAGATTACGCTTTGATGGCTCTAAATGAAAACAAGGAGTCAGAGCGGGGATCAAACTCATAAATCCAAGAGGTAAGTCTTTCTATGCTGCATACATATTACAATTTTTGTGCACTAACAATGTTGTAGAATACGAAGCATTGGTCTTTGGACTCCTCCTGGCCCACAAAAAAGGAACAAAAGCCTTGAGGGTGAAAGGAGATTCACAATTGGTCGTTAAGCAGATCTACAGTCAATATTATTGCAATGATAAGAGGCTTTTAGCCTACCAAAATAGGGTATGGGACTTGATCAATGAATTTGAAGTATTCAACATCAAGGTCATCCCACGAAGGAAGAACATCATCATCGATGCCCTAGCTGTATCTGCCAGTTCGCTACATTCGATGGAGAATTCTAAACTAAAGAGGTTCTCATTTGAACTTATGCAGCCCCGGCCATCTTGAATAACATTACTAATTTCAAAGTCTTTCAAGATGATCAACACATCCTTGAGCTCATCATGTGCGCAAGGGTGTTCGAGAAACAAATCATAGATGAAGAGAAAGAAGAGGTGGAAGAATAAGTTAGCATGGAAGACCCCAATGATCAAGGCATCATAAACCTAAGAACCAATTCCATACCCAAAGGAATGGTGGAACTAGAGAGGATTTTTTACAGTGATGGGACCACTATGAAAAGATGTCCAGACATACCACCCGTTGGTAAAGAGTATGAATCATATAACCTTGGCACCGAAGATGAGCCAAGAGAAGTTCACATTGGGAAAGTATGTACCAAAGAGGAAAAGGATGAGATGGTCCACCTCCTTACAGAGTATCGAGATTTCATAGCTTGGAGTTATGAAGAACTAAAAACATACGACACCTCAGTCATTGTGCACAATATCCCACTGAAGCCAGATTCCAAACCATTCCGCCAACGTCAACGACCCATCAACCCTACTATGGAGCCCTTGATTCAAAAGGAAGTTAAGAACCTGCTAGATGCTAGAATCATATTCCCCATATGACACTCCACATGGGTGGCCAACTTGGTACCCGTGAGAAAGAAGACTAGTGAGATTCGACTGTGCGTGGACTTCTGAAACATGAACAAAGCCTCTTAGAAAGATAACTACCCACTCCCTTCTCTTGATGAGGTATTGAAAGTAGTGAATGGTTCCCAAATGATTTCCTTCCTGGATGGTTATTCAGGGTACAACAAGGTAATGGTTCAAGAGGAAGATAGGTTAAAAACAACATTCACCACCAAGTGGGGGACATTTGCCTATCGACGGATTCCCTTGGGTTTAATCAAAGTTGGGGATACTTTCCAGAGAGAGATGGAAATTTCCTTCAAAGGGCTAGTCATAAAATGTATCATCATCTACATGGATGACCTAACTATTTTTTCAAAACAATGAGCAGATCATATAAATGATTTAAGGAAGGTCCTCCAAAGATGCAGGAAATACGGAATTTCCTTAAATCCTAAGAAATGTGTGCTCGGGGTGACAAAGGGAAAGTTTCTTGGACACATAATCTTAGAAATAGGGATAGTGATTAACCTCAACTGGGTCCAATCCATTCTCAAGCTAACACTTCCTCATAGTTGCAAAGAATTGAAGTCTTTCTTCGGAAAGATCAACTTTGTAAGGAAGTTCATTAGCGGTTTTGTCGAGATAGTAAAACCACTTAATGACATGCTGAAGAAGGATGCTAAGATTAAGTGAACTCCCCCAGTAAGGAAATCATTTGAATAAATCAAGAACGCCATAGCCACAGCTCCTATTCTCATCAGTCCAAATTACACTATTCCATTCAAGGTGTACTCTTTCGCATCAGAACATTCTTGTGTCGACATCCTCACACTAAAGAAAGACGGGGAGAACAAGAGACCAATAGCTTTCGTGAGTTTCCACCTTAATAATGTTGAGGTCAGGTACCCCAACCTAGAAAAACAATCTTTTTCTTTAGTCAAAGCAGTAAACAAATTATGGCACTACATCTTGAGGAGCAAAGTGTTGGGGATAGTCCCGGATGCAGTCGTAAAATCTCTACTAATGCAAAATGAGCTAGGAGAGCGAAGAGGAAAATGGATGGCCATCTTGCAAGTGTTTGTCCTAGAAATCTAGCCAATGAAACTAGTAAGAGGCCAAGGCCTAACAAAACTGATCTCTGAAGTGGAAGAAGCTCTAGTATGGAAAACTTACACCGATCAAGGTGTGATCACTGATATATGGCATCAAGACATGGTCTACTACCTGCTACAGAATTGTTTCTAGAGGGGATGAATGGCTCACAGAGAAGGGTTTTGAAAATCAAAAGTAGCTCCTACATGTTGAAGAATGGCCAACTGTATAAGCACAATTATGAAGGTTTGTATCTAAGGTGTCTGGATAGGGTCGAAGCAAACCAAGTCCTAGAAGATTTTCATTAAAGATACGAGACATGGAACGGTTCAGCTGAGGAGACCGCTCACCAAATCCTGAGGGTAGGGTTATTTTGGCCAACATTATTCAAAGACACAGGAGAACACATGAGATCATGCCACACTTTCCAAACAAGCGCAACCCGAGAGATAAATTCGGTAATGCCCTTACAACCAGTATACGAGGTACGTCTGCTCGCCCAATGGGGCTTAGATTTTGTTTGAGTGATTAACCCCCCTTTTTCTGTAGGACACAAGTTCATTCTAACAGAAACCGATTACTACACACGTTGGATGGAGTCCCAAGCACTGAAGAATTGCACCACAGAGGTATTGACCAAGTTCCTAGAGGAGCACATCATAACCAGGTTTGGGATGTCATTCTATTTGGTATGTGAAAATTCTCCCTCTTTCTCATCTTCCTCACTCACACAATGGGCATTCGAAAGCCAGGTAATCCTCAAATTCTCTTCCAATTATTATCCACAAGGAAACGACGTAGTAGAGTCTTCCAACAAGAACTTGACAACAGTGATCAAACATCTCCTTGATGACAATCCCTGAGATTAGCACACACAACTGAAATATGCCCTATGGACAGACAGGGTGAGGATCAAGAATGCTTTGGGGACATCCCCATACCAATTGGTTTATGGCTTGCAACTATTCTTCCCAATGAACTTGAAAATCCCAATCTTGAGATTATGGACCAATACGTGGGAGGCGAATATCGAGTACAAGTTATACTTATGAACCTCCTCAACCTAGAGGAGAAGAGAACCTTGGCCCTGGAGCATGTATCAAAACACCAGGCCATCGTCAAGTGGTGGTTTTACAAGAGAACCACCATTAAAGCCTTTAGGATCTCTGACCTTGTCCTCATGTGGGATAAGGCAAAATAAAAGTCAGTCAGCCACACCAAATTTCAAAAATTGTGGACAGACCCCTATCAAACATCAGAGATCTTGGGAGAGGACACTTTTAGGATCAACACCTTAAATGGAGATTTGAACCCATTTCTAGTCAATGGTAAATTCCTCAAACATTACTTTGGATCCTAATGGGACTGCCTTCTAGTTTTCTTTGTCGTCAATCCCTTTCCTCCGTTCGTGCTCACCCCACTTTTGTCGGGGCTTGTTTTTCTTTGGGTCAAGTGTGTCTTGGATTCATTCCAAATGGTTCCTAAATTGGAGCAGAGGTATTTCTTAATCAAATTATCCAAAGAAATGTACAGCGTAGAGAACACTCCAAAAGGCAAAGTGGTGGCATCTATCACTGACAAATAGGAAGATGTTCAAAGCTCGGTCATCCTGCTCACAAAACACATTAAGAGAGGACACCCAAGAGCATTGGTTTATCAATAATTTATCAGTTGTGACCATCATTAGTGCATGGATTCGGGTACCACCGATCCCAGAACCCAAGTCTAAATGAACGTGAAGGTAGCGGCCAAAGGAAAAAATATCTAAAAAAAGAGAGAAATGAGCACACAAAAGAAAAGTGGCCCGAAGAGGTCACAAGTGTAAAATCAGAGTAGCACCACCTAATCGCTGCTCAAATTGATCAAAGAAGAAAATATTAACCTGAACATGAAGAATTACATACATCAAGAGCCTGATACATTTCATGCACCAAGAAGAAAATGAGAACAATTGTTTGAAGAACAGAACTCTCCTGCAAAGGCCACAGCTTAGCAAACAAAAAGGACAAGGGTGACTATAACAACCTCTACCAGGGCTATGGATGCCTGGCCGGTAGTAGAGAAAGGTTATACTTGGGATTTGGGGAAAACTTTGTCGGGGCTATGGACGCCTAACTGGAAGCAAAGCTCTTTCCAAGAAGCCCTGGTCTACATGGCGAAGGTTGGGAACAACTAACAAACGTTTTGCCTACCACAATCAAAGGTCAAGGAATTAACACACACTGGGAGACTAGCCCAAAACTTAAAACTTAAATTCATTGAAAGATAGTCAACACAGACATCTCTTGTTTTTTTTTATGTTGCAAAGTTACAATCCAGAAGAGTCTTGATGATGAAGAAATGCCTCGATCATTCCTCCTTTTGTCAGGGCTATTTGTTGTGGGTCCACAACACACACCCCATTTTTGTCCTCTGGCCATGGGGACCCCATTCTCTTTTTTTTTTTGTTTTTCATGTCTGCCCCTCTCCCTCTTCCTTGAACTGGGTCTCTTGAGGAGCCTGTTGAGAAAAAAATAGGCATTTTTGGCCTTTTCACCCTTTCAGCATTACGGAGGACCCCGAGTTCTCTGAAACACCGAGATGGTTGAAAGGTCGAACCTAGCCCTTTCAACATTTTGGCCTCTGAAACACCAAAAGGACCAAAGAATCAAACTTTCAGACCTTTCGGTGTTTCAGACCCTGAAACACCAAAAGGGGAAATGAGGTCACCTGATATTCGGCGTTTTGGACCCCAAAATGCCAAAATCGTGTGACATCGCCCCAAGGGCTATTTAAACAGCCCGAACCCTAACTGATCCTCACTTTTCTTTTTTGTTTCTTGAGTCTTTTTCTCCCTGCATGCTCACTGTTCCATCTCGCCTCCTCGCTCGATCATTGTCACTCGCTCCCCGCCCTTGATTCTCGCAGTTCTCATTTTCCCTCCTCGCGTTTGACAGGTAGGGTTCTCGTGTTTTTTTTTGTTTGTTTGTTTTGGTCAGTATAGGGTTAGTCTTTTGTTAAGTCTTGTGTGCCTCCCCCAATTCCCTAGGGTTTGTGCCCTTGGGCTTGTGTGGGAGGCACTCTCTTGTTTTACGGGTTTCCCCTTTTTGTTTTTTTCAACCTTAGGGTTTCTACGTCACGACCTAGTCGTAGGTTTTCAGCCTCCAAAAGTTTGAAAACCATCTGTCCCCTCGAGCTATCTCTAAGTGCATTTTGTATTTTCAAAGGTGTCTGTGTTTCAAACCCCCGAGATGTCTGAAACCCCTGAAAGGTCGAAAAGGCTAAACTTTCAAGTGACAAATTCCTTCTTTCGGCAGTTTCAGACTTTCAAAGTTCGACACCTTGGTCAAACTTTTGCACACCGAAAGCCCAAGAAGGCTTGTTCCTCTGACTTCAGCTTTTTGCAATTTCGGCATTTTCAGACCCAGACGTTGTTTTTGATGTTTGAAAGCCCGAAAGGGCCGAAAAATTAAAAAATTGCATTTCTGACTTCTTGAGAGTCTTTTGCTTCTATTTTCCTAGATAACTTATTTTTCTTCCCTGTTTTTCATAGTTTCCTTTCAATAAAAAAAATATTGATACTTGCCCTTTCGTTAGAGGAATGCCTGAGAAACGAACAACATCCCCAATGAAGTACCTATAAAAGGGGAATCACCCCCCTTAAAAGATTGGGAATAGGCATATAGAGATCACAGACACTGACATTGGGAATGTAGACTGGAATCAGTTCCTGGTAAGATGTTCCCAACTAGCGGAAAGATCCGAGGATTGCACCTCACTAGCCTTATCAGGCCTGGTCAGTGCGATAGCACATCCAGTGGTTGTCTCATCATCTAAGTTGATCATGACCCTAGCAAATCACTACATCCTAGATGAAAGGGTGGTTAGAAATACAGAAGGATGAGTGGTGCTGGACATAAGACCATACATCGTAGAAGAGATCTTCCACCTCCATAAGGGCATAGATAAGTTCTATGACTTCTTCATAGAAAAGGACCTCAAGTGGTTCAGAAACAAAGGTGAAGAGGCGTACGATATTGTAAATAACGACTACCTCAAGCAGCCTATTCCAAAAAACAAACAAGATAAGACAGACCTTAGGAGGGGGTATTTAAAAGATGAAATCTAGGCGGCAGTGATAGTACTAAGCCGAGTGTATGGACTACCTCAGTCCATCCAAATTAAGGACTAGATTATCCTTCTGATAGAGAAGATCATAAACTGCAAGGCCAGGTTCGGTTGGGACACCATCATAAGTGACCAACTGGAAGAGAAATTGATTGCGGTAAAACACAATCCAAAATTCTATATGATTACATATATAGTGTACTTATTGGCCACACGGGAAGACTATCCGAGACTCATGAAAAGAGGGAACATCAATGATCAAAATGCATGGCCCCATATTGTATACTCACAGCTGTTGAAAAGGGAAAATATGCCAAAAGATAGCCTGGACTACACGATAGTGAATGACACATTCATCTTCACAGTCATCTGATCTATTGAAGGTGATTTCATGAAGAGAATGTCAGAGTAAGCATCTACCAAAATAAGGGTCATTGGGGCCTATTACATACAATTTCGGACATTGTACATACATCCGGGTGGCAGGTTCTACTTTGCAACCAAAGAAGTTTCCCAGGTACTCATCTGATTGGGTAATAGAAATGGTCAGGCAGATAGCAGATGCTTATGAGCACATAAAGCATAAGAAGAAGCATTGCTAGGAATTCCCTATTCTTCTGGGCCCGTACACTCTCCAAGACATGAATTTTTTCAATTCCTTGGCCTTTGAACAGGATGAGTTCCCACTTCAACTATACAAAACCATCTGGGCTCGATTTGACCCCATAAGCACATACAACCATATCATTGGCAAGTTGTATGTCCATGAGCCCCACCTAGAAGATCATTGGATGAACTATGTGGACAATCACATGGTAAGGATTAGGGACTACTACAGGATATCCCTTGCACTAGCAGAAGTAGCCTTGAAGATCAATATTCCCCTACAGCTTTGGGATAAAGATTCAGATAAGGTGTTGGATTCAATTTACACTGTGGATAAAAAATACAGCAGGCCCATCATGTACGCAGAAATTGATAAGGATGAGAATGATGATATTGAATTCTGATCTAGGCATGTGGTTCGAACAATGAAAGCATGGATTAAGAGGCCTTATAAGATGGATTCAATCCTTGTGAAGACATTGATGGATCCACCCAAGAAGGTGGATAACCAACATGGAGAGAGGTCTACGGTGCCCCAGTATAAGAAGGCCCCACTTTAGAAGCCAAAGATAGTATATGGCCATGAAGGTGCAGTAGAGTATGGTCCAAATCCAAGGTACAGGGCTCCAAAAACTAGGATGACTGGATAGATAGATCCTCCAGTGGGATCATCACAGGCCCCACAAGATGGAGGCCCTTCCACTTCTGGCCAATCCTCCCCTGCCACCGAAAAAGGTAAGAAAATGTATAAAAGGAGGAGAGCTTTGCGTCTCCATGAATAGAAACCTTACAAGAGGAGTCAGAAGAAGAGGAAGATATACCTCTGATTAAAAGGACAAGATCTCAGAAGAGGAAAGAAAAGGAGACTACAAGAAAACATGTGGAGGATCCAAAAGAATGGGACAACCCTTTGGATGCCTTAGGTTCGGATGAGTTC
The DNA here is from genome assembly GCA_018584345.1 of Thuja plicata. Taxonomy (NCBI): domain Eukaryota; kingdom Viridiplantae; phylum Streptophyta; class Pinopsida; order Cupressales; family Cupressaceae; genus Thuja; species Thuja plicata. Next base: position 637,779 of record MU227207.1, read on the forward strand.
CAAATCTCTGATTTTGAAGGCCTAGAAAGCTTTGCGGACCAAGGATAGGATACACCAGATTCAACAATAGGATATGAAATGGGAGTACCATCACTCATTCAGCCCCAAGTAACCCTCACTCCACCTCTAGCCCAATTCACTAATCCTGCACTAAACATGCCTGTCATGGGGATGGATTCTAACACTGGCTAAGGACCTGAATCTCAAGATACCACAACGGCTCCTAATATAGTAGGAACTAAGTCTGCGGGAGAGAGTTCTACTTTGACCCCACCACTTCACATTCTCATTCCACCAACCTCTCTTCCACCTCTAATTCCTACTCCACTACCTTCTCTCCCAACTCCAACACCAATTCCACAACCTACAGTGCCAACACCAACTCCACCACCGTCAGTTCCTTTGCCTTGCTTCATCCCGACCCCCCAAGCGTCAGTGAGTGTGGAAGTCGTGTTACCCTCCAAAACCACCTTGGCGGCCATGATTGTCCTTAACATAGAAGGTTTGATTGGTTCCTCAAGAGATGAAGGATGAGATAAGGATGAACCGGATATTGCAATAGAAGAGGAGGGGAGAGAAGAAGAGAAGGGGGAAGAAGAAAGGGGATAAGGGGAAGGTCACAGAGAAGAAATGATTGTGGGAGAAGGGAAAGAAGGTGAACAGGGGAAAGAGTCAGAAGAGGAGGTGACCCCAGATAACAAAACTTGGCTTTAATCCTCCACATTGCCCCATATGAGCCAGTCACCACCTTTAGTAAACCTACTTGGTTTACTAAAGAGATTAAGCCTCAAAAGAGAACGTACATTGATGAAGAGGAAGGAGAAGACACAAGTATGGCATCATTGGGGAAATCTTTCCATCAGACAGAGGCCAATATACCAGCAAGAACCATATCTTACGTCACCCAAGACACTGGGGGTCGATGGAAAGCACATGTGGAAGTTCCCTCTACTAGCACCCCTTAAGCACAGATAACCCCTAAATATTATACAATTGAGGAGGTAGATTTGGGAGAGCCTACCAGGGAAGGGAGAAAGAAATTGGAATCCCTAGGGCTTAAGCATGCTCTAGGATTCTTGAGAAAGGACGAGGAAACTATCAAGTCCTTAACAGAGAAAAATGAGGCTCTGAAGAAGTTCATTCATAAAATGGTGGGTCCCATTGAACCAAATTTCTCAGAGGCCTCATTAAAGGTTGTATTAGAAAAGAGAGCCACTCCAGACTTACCGGCAGGTGTGACCCCTTCTTTCATCCAAGAAAGTGCAGATTGGAAGAATGATTTTGAGCAGTATGGAGAGGGGGTTATCAGGCTCATATTCAGGCCTTAAAAAGTCATCCTAATTGAGGCCACAAAATTGATTGACCTAATGGAGAATGAGGAGGGACAAAATTCTGAAGGAAGCAAGTGGAAGGATGTTCTCCAAGACCTAAAAGTTATCAAGAAGCAATGCTTCTAGATCTTGGTCAAGATTTACGAAGTAGAAGAGCTAGACAACTTTGAGACTTGGATCAAGAGCATCTCCAAAATAGTTAAGTTCTACGAAAAATTCCTAGCTCGCATAATGGAGAAACAAAAGGAAGTCATGGATTGGGTAGAGGAAATAAAAGGTTTCTTTACAGTGATTGGTTTAGAATTGTACAGGGACCAACAAAAACAAACCTTGTGTCTGTCCAAAGAAGTAATACAATAGTTTAAATATGTCCTGGTAGGTGTTAGTACCAAAGAGGCCATGTACCAATTATTCTATTCAAGAGAAGATATGGAGAGGAAGTCTGAGCATGAGGAAGATATTAAGTTCTTTGCTTCTGAATTGACCATTTTCAGAGAGAAACAAGAACGAAGGATTAATAAGGTCAAGAGAAAGGAAATAAATTATGAGGAAATCCAAGTGAACGTCCAAAGGCTCTGAGCTTCCCATCTAGAGGTGTTTCCAAACTAACTCCTCAGATCCCTTCAACCGTTTTGAGAAATGTAATTTTCACACAGCCATTTTCTCCAAAGGTAAAGTCTGGAAGTTCGGCCTTTCGGGCTGTCAAGATTTTTGCCCTTTCGGCCCTTATCATCTTTTTTTCATTTCAGCCTTTTGGCTTCCAAAAGGGCTGAAACTTTAGGGCCTCCAGTTTTGGGTTCCGACACTTAGCAATTTTTTACACTTGGAAAACTTTGGAGTAGAGGTCAGGGTCTGAATTTCTAGGTCTTTCCAGCGAGATCACTTTTTTGCGTGGAAGTTGAACTCCAAATTAGATGGGTGCCTAACTATAGTTTGTTTTGGAAGTACTAAGGGTCCCCTATCATTTCGCACTGCAAAAAGAAACCCATATGAATATTCCAAGGGAGAACTCCAAGATCAACAAGAAGACTCCAGTTGCATGCGAAGAAACCCCATCTTCTTTCTCTCTCTTTTCTTGATGAGTTTGATCCCTCTTGCATGGAAAAATTGATTGTAAATGGATTAAAAATCCATGCAAGTTGTTCAGTATCAGTTAGCAATAGTTTTCATTCAGGAAAGTTTTAGTTTTAGTTCATTTTCATTAATTTAGAGTCTGTGATGCCCTAATTTTGGCATTCAAAGTTTGTAGATCAGAACTCTATATATTGTAATCAAAAGAAATGTAATGAGGTCAGATTCTTAATTCAATAAAGATCTAAAATTGGTGCTTCATTCGTGGTGTGATATTTTCTGCTACCTATGCGAAATCGATGAATGTGTGCATGCTTATTCATTATTTCATAGAGCCAATTGTTTTATTGTGTTTCAAATCTGCATTTCTATTAGTTGGAGTTTGTTGTGATCTATCTACCTTGTTGTGACGAATGCATGGAAAATATCATCTGTTGGGATTAATGATAAATCCATCTTGTGTGTGCACACATCTTAGTGGCTTCACGATTTGATAGGTTTTGAAAATCTTACACGAGCGAATACATTTTCTCTCCAAACGATTGCATCCATCGAGTATAGAATTGTGACATCGTTTGATTTATACTTTGTGGGTTTGTTCCAAATCTCTCCATCATTCAATTCGCAAGGGAAGATCGACAACGCTTTATGTCCGTTAGGATTTAATTTTCATAAAGTTAATTATTTTTTGTTGCCTTACTCATTTGAATTTTGTCATAAATCTGAAAGTAATCATCTTTAAAAACATAAAATTGCATCTTTGGTTAAAACACGAATCTTTGATAAATCAAAAAAACCAAAAAGCACTAAATTTGTTTTGTAGTTTGATATCTTGAACGTACAAGAAAAGGCCTCCTCATGAACATTCACATTTATCTTCAATTGAGTAACCAAGCAAGTTGTACCACAACCCCAGAGAACCTTGGGAATAACTTCGTCATTCTTTCAAGAGAGGAAATCAAATCTTGAGATCCTAGTCGTTGACTTGTATAAAAACAACGCTCAACAATAGTGATCCAAAAATAATAAACATAACAAGGAATAGCTACAAAAAATATATCTTCTTCAAATAGTCTTCTTTGTGAAATGTGTTCTTCAACTTGTCTGTCTTCAAAAGCCACCTATTGTAATATGCATTGGATTCATCAAAACATTTGTTGCTTTAATACAACCTCCATAACTAGAAAATCATGGGTTTGGGCTTCTCCCAAAAAGCTACACCCATAATATTTTCCCTCCAATTTGTTGTCAATGACCCATATTGAAAGTTGTCCAAGATTAAATTTTAAATGATTTTTTTTAATAAATTAGATTCTTAGTAACTCCCCATGAAGAATTCATTTTTAGAAAATGCATTAAATGCCTCAAAACATATTTTCAAACTCTACTCTCAACCTTGCCAAAATTAAATTCCAATTGAACTCCCACTCCTCACAAATAGGGGCTCAAATTGGAAAAAGGATGGTTAACATAACTTGAGCGTACAAATTTTGAATTTCTACAATTAAGGAGCATTTAAAGAGTTTTCATAAAGTGATAACTCTCCAAACCCCACACCAAGATGGGCATTTATGAATTCTTTAAATTACGTCCTACACTATCTCCCAAATCAAAAACATTGTGCATTAATAGGTGACAAAATATTAAATGAATGTTTTTGGCCTAAATGTTATAATTTATTCTCCAGCTACATAATTTACTAAATATTAGGAAACAAAAATTAAAATATTTCCTTTTTGGTTGATGGTGATTATCATTAACCATGGATGCTTCTACATCATAATGGTGGTCACTTGACTGTTGATCTTGTAGTGAATGGATCTTCTCAAAATTTTGATGAGTGTCTCAGTTTTGGTGTGGCCTTGTCACCTCTTGAGGTTACTACATTTGTTTTACTACTTACTTCTATCCTTCTCGTGTGGATTATGACTACCTCTCACCTTGTCATCAAGTCCCCCCCCCTCCCATATGTTGTTGGCCCTCCTGTTGGGGCCTCTTCTTGTTTACCTTGTGGAATCTTGAATGTTGTTCGTAGGAGGAAAGGTCATCCCAGCTCTTCTCATACTCTTTCTTGTGTCATGAAAGAGAATTTATTAGTATAGGTTTGGGACCATTATTTTTTATCTATTCCAAGGTTTGGTCCAAATCTTGTCTTTATTTTTTTGTTATCCCATTCTCAATGTTGGTGACATGCATCCCTCTTGCCTCTAACATTGCAAAGTTCAAAGAGGACATTGAAGGAGATAGACCAATCTCTAATTGAGAGAGAGTGTTCTCTCCACATCCATAACCTATAATCAAGCACCAAATATCTATCCTTTGAAAAGCCAAAATATATTTTGAAGTTCTCAGCACAAGAAAATAACTTGATCTTATCATTAATGTGAGGCTTTCATAAATCCAAGCTTCATTATGTAAATTGGAGAGAGAAGACACAAATTTGTTGATTTGCGAACCAAGCCTATATATAGATACCAAATGCATTAGATTATTTTTTCTTTTATGATATTCGCATGAAAAAAATTTCAAATGGTTCTATAAATCATGAATATGTATTCCACCTTACATGAGTAATGTGGCAATTGGTGCAATAATGAGAAGTGTTATTTTTTACTTATTAAAACATTAAAAAAACACATAAGTATTTGAAATTGAATACCATCAATGAGATATTTTGGGAACCTAGCTTGATTGGTGAGAGATTCCTATGGTAAAATAAAAGGCCACAAGGTACAATCTCCCCTCACCCCACATGGCATTATCGACCACGTTAAAAACATTTCTCGTTGTCCTGTAGTGTATAGGGTGCTACTTGATTCCTGCATTCTTTTAAAACAAAAACAAAAAAAGCTATCTATGATGATCTCATCATATTGCTTCTCAACAAGTTCAACAAGTGTGAAACCTAGAATGATGTGGTTTTCTATCCCATGGATTATCTTCAACCTTGTTTGCTTTAAAAGTATTCTTCTCTACTCTACAATAACTAGTTACATAATGAGGAAATTTGGTTTTTAGTAAGTTTTTCTCTCTATCAATCTATGGACTAATACCTTCAATGCCCTCATAAAATTTCTAAATGTGTGTCCATTTTGGTTTAGGCTTCCTAATCTCCTCCTCAAGTATTTGGAGGAGTCTTGCTATGAGGTCATTGAAAACTCTATTGACCACTTTTTTTAGGTTGATGATTCCACTTCCTACATGGGGAATTACACCTTCATCCACTTTTTGGTGGATTTTGCAAGCCTCTTCATGGAGATTTAGTTCTAATGGTTGCAAATAGGCCTTGGAATCAACTATTAGATTATGAGATCCTTCCTTTTAATTTCCATTGTTGCTTCACTAAATTGGTCACTTGGCTTCAAATTGCTCTTTTTTACACCAAAAAGGCCCTCCTACTTGGTGGAAGATGCTAATGGTGATCACTTGATTGTTGATCTTGTAGTGAATGAAGCCTCTCAAGATTTTGTTGAGTGCCTCAATTCTAGTGTGCCCTTGTCACCTCTTAAGGTTCCTACATTTTGTTTCTTCGATCAGTTTTGCTTTTTTACAGCCTTGTCATTTGGATGATGTCTACCTCTTAGCTTTCCATCATGTTGTTCCCCTGTGTCTGTTATTGGTCCTCCTCTTGTGGAATTAGTATTTGAATTTTTTTTTAGAATGAGGAAAGTCCCTTCCACCTCTTCTCACACTCTTTTTCATGTCATGAAAGAGTGGTTATTAGTATAGGGTTGGGACAATTATTTTTCTTCAGTTCCAAGCTTTGATCAGAAGCTTGTCTTGTTTTATTTGGCTTGTCCAGTCTCAATTACAGTAACACTCATCCCTCTTTCCTCTATGTTTTTTATTGTTATGGGTTTGATCTCTTCCTTCTTTATCTAATTAAAACTAGTTACAGGATGAGAGTTTTAAAAATCAAGAAGAGAAATTTAGCACTTTGAAATAAATAGCTACAACAATTTTGGATGTTACTATTAGCAATGTGAGTTTAATATTGTCATTGATGTCAACCCAATGTATTTGGATGTCTACCTGATGTGTGGTGATTAATAGAGGTATAGAAGTGAGTTATTCGATGTTCATATAGTCTCTAGTGATGGCATTGAGAGAGTATATGTTGATTCCTGAAGGTGACAATATTAGAACCCAGAATATGCATGAAATAGTATTTTAAGTTTGTTTAGGAGGATTCTCAGCATTCCTCCAAATTTTAAGATTATGGCTTTGAATTCTTGATATAATTTCTATGTTATGTTGGCATTGTGTTATTATGTCAATTTAGTGTTATTATTGATGTCAACCTTATGTATGTGGATGTCTACCTGATGTGTGGTGATTGATAGAAGTCCAAAAATGAGAGGTCAAATGTTCATATTCTCTATGGTGATGATGTTGACTGAATATATGTTGATTCCAAAATATGACAATATTGGAAGCTGGAATATGTAGGAAAGAGTATTTAAAGTATTTTTGGGAGGATTCTCTACATTCTTCCCCATTTGAAGTTATGGCTTTTAGTTTTGGATATAATGTTTATGTTATATGGAAGTTGCACTATTATGTTTTTAGGTCCTCAACAATTAAGTTGATGTTTAGTTGTTGTAGTTTGTTGCAATATGGCTATCTATTGAGATTGATCTTGAGAATTCTCCACATTTATCTGCAATGTTATTTTTTATTGTTCTTCTTGGATCACGTGTTTAGACTGTTTTGTGTAGTGTTTTAGTTCATTCTTCAAGTTTCAATTTTCTCCATGAGAGAATTTGTGATGTTCTATTTCTCAGGATTGTCGTTTGTGCTCATCTCTGGCCAAATTCCTTAATTATTATTGGATTATATTCTTTAGGTTTGGATATGAATTGTAGGTTGAGTTAATATTTTTTATGGGCCTTATTGTGGCATGTGGTGATCTGTGTTAAGTTATTTTCAATGGATGGTGTTTTTGGTCTGACTGATTAATGTGCTACATTGTTTATCTACACATTATGTTTTATGTCAACTTTGGAGGATGTGTTGTTCTATGTGGTTTGTTTGGATCAAATTAGGAAGATGTGTTATGATGTATTTGGATACCCTTTAACTCTTGGAGTGGACTACATTAACATAATTGTTCATAGTGACTGACTTAATTTGAATTGTGTATATTCTTAATGTGGCCGACCTAGTTAAAGTTTTTTCGATGAATAAGTTTATATTAAGAGATGTCTAGATGTGTGATTTGAAGTGTGGATTGAATGTGAATAGTGTGGAAGCATATGTGGTGAAGGATTACAAAGATCAATTTTTGATGTGCTTCATGATCATATCTTTTAGTATGAAATAATTTGAGATAAAAAAAAATGTGTGTTTTGTTTTTTATGAAGGTGGTCTCTTAACATAGTGGTTCAAGAATAGTTCCATGTTTGCAGACTTTTTTCACTTCAATTCATATCTTTCATGTTCCTGCAAGAAGATAATTAGTCCTTTTGGCATCTTGTGCAAGTCTATATCTTGTTCTGAAGCAGTGAGATTTAGCCTAAAATCCCCTTTTATATCTTGTCCAAGGATCATACATCTCGGCTTGCAAGTCCATTGTATTCTTTGATGTTTATTTGGTTAAATATAATTGATAAGAGTTTGTGATTGAAAAATAAAATTATTTGTTCAAGATTAATTTACCCCCCTCTCAATCTTGTAGTTTGTTCAACAATTGATATATGAGAAAGGTTCCTCTAGGAGAAGCTTAATATCTTGAGGAAGATCTAGGATGACACATGAAGGTGGTCACAAAATACTGGACTTTGATGGCACAAACTACTCTTTCTAGAAGATGCGGAAGGAATCTTATTGGAATCTCTACCATATGGTATATGAGAAGTTGTTAAGAATGGTTATACTCCTCTAGCCGGTGCTCTCTCTAATAAAATAAGATCAAGCTACATGAGATTAATGATAAAGAAATAAATGCAATTGTAAGAGGTTTGAGTGGCTTACAAATTTTGAAGGTTATGTCGTGTAAGTTTGAAAAATAAGTTTGGGAGAAGCTTAGCAGTATTTGTGAAGGAGATGTGAAGATCAAGTGTGTCAATATGTAGAACCTAAAATAAAAATTTGAGAATATAAGTATGTCTAAAGATGAGAACATTGAAAGTTACTCTCATCAGGTGAATGAGATGGTAAATGGAATTAAAGGTATATGCGGAACCATGGAGGAAAATGAAGTTGTGAGAAAAGTGATGAGAACACTTCCAAGATCCTATAGACCTAAGCTATATTCTATTGAGGAAAGTTGTAATATATATATATATATATATATATATATATGAAGTGATCACTACCTTTTAGATGTGGGAATTTGAGGATAATGCCAAGAATGAAGCTACATTCAAAGACACTAAGAAAATTTAAGATGTTCCTGATACAAGCAATGATCCAAATAATGCAGAAGTAAACTTTGTGAGAAGACTAAAGAAAGGGCTCAAAAAAATACAAAGGTAAATTTCCCTTTAAGTGTTCAATCATGGAAGAATTAGTTATTATTTTGCTAGGTGTACTTTCAAAGAAGATAATTATAGAAGAGATGATAGAAACAAAAGAGAATATGACATAGATAAGCCTAGGAAGATTTTTTATTCAAAGGAAATTCATTGATCCAAGAATGAAGATTGTGATGATTCAAATGATGAGACATTATTTTTAGCCATAATGGAATATGGTAGAGGAATGTGCGGTACTCTGCATGTTGAATAAAATAGAGAAAGATCAATGGTTGTGTGGACTTGTCTACATGCAAAAGAATAACCTAAAGCTTGGGTGATTGATAGTGAATGCTCAAATTATATGACCAGTGATAAAAGGAAGTTCCTTGAATCTGAAAAATATGATGGTGGATATATTAAGCTTGGTGGTGAAGAGGTTGTAGCTATATGTAGTAAGGGATCCATATTCATTAATGATAAGAACAAGATTGAATATTTTTACTATGTTAAATGTGTAAGACATAATCTTTTGAGTGTTAGTCAGATGTGAAGTAAATGTTACAATCTTAAGTTTCATGGGCTCAAATGTGAGATCAAAAAAGGATATTCTAGAGGATTAGTTGCAGAAGGTATATGGACAAATAATGTCTATTACCTAAAGGAAATTTAAGGAAATAGTTGTCTATTAGAATTGAACAATGAATGTTGGTTATGGCATAAGAGGATGAGACACATCAATTTTTACATGGTGAAGATCAGTTCTACACAAACAATGAGAAATTTTCCAAATATTATCAAACTTGCTAATAGAATGTGCAAGGAATGTCAGATGGGGAAGCAAAAAATAACTAGATTCAAGAAAAAAGAGTATTCTACTACAAAACCTTTGGAGCTTATTCATACAAACCTATGTGGACCTACAAGGACAATGGGATTGAATGGTAAAAGGCATTTTATGTTTCTTATTGATGATTATTCTAGAAAGATATAGGTTAGTTTTTTAAGAGAATAGTCATAAGACCTAGATATATTTAAGGTGTTCAAGTCTATGGTTGAGAATGAAGTGAAGCTAAAAAAAATGTTTAAGGTCTGATAGAGGTGGTCAATTTACATCAAATGAATTTGAAAGATTTTGTGAAGAGCATGGTATTAGGAAGCAAGTGTCTGCACCTATGACTCTAGGACACAATGAAGTTGTAGAAAGGAAGAATAAGGCTATTCAAGAGGTGTCTAAAACTATTTTGAAGGATGCTAACTACCTTATATGTATTGGAAAGAAGTTGTGCATAATTTTGTTTTAATTATTAACAAGGTACAAATGAGGGTAAAATATATAAAGACGCCTTATGAGATATGGCATGGAAGATATCCTATTGTAAAATATTTCATTATCTTTGGAAGTAGGTGCTACACTAGGAGCTATGAAGAAAGTCTAGGAAAGTCTGATTTGAGATCCAATGAAGGAATATTTCTTGGAAATTCTACAAAGAGAAAGGCCTACCACTGTTACAACAAGATGTTGAAGAGGTCTATGGAAAGGACACATGATAGAGTTAGTGAAGAATGGAATTAGATTGCCTTGAAAATTGATCTTTGTGAGATAGAAGATACCCCATCCATTGAAAAAGAGATAAAATGAATTGACTAGAGAAGAAAATGAATTGATACCAACACCTAAGGCACCTGCAAAATTTGTTTAGAAGAACCATTCAATGGACAAAATCATGGAAGATAAAGACAAAGGTGTTCAGAAAAGAAGACTTGCTATAGAAAGTGAACAAGCAAGTTTTTATTTCTTATCTAAGATGGAGAAAATACCTGTGTGGAAGCTAGCAAAGATGATGGTTGGATGAAAGCGATGGAAAAAGAGTTGAATCAAATTGAAAAGAAACAAACATGGGAACTAGTACCTAGACAGGTGGACAAGAATGTGATAGGAACAAAATGGGTATTTCACAATAAGTTGAATGAAAATGGAAAAGTCATAAGAAAGAAGGCAAGACTAGTTTGTAAAGGTTATTCACAAGTTGAAGGCATAAAATTTGAGGAAATTTTTTCTCTAGTAGCTAGGATGGAAACTATAAGGATGATTTTTTTCATTTGCATCTTACAAGAACTTTAAAATATATCAAATGGATGTTAAGTCAACATTCTTGAATGGAGAAATTGGAGAAGAGGTTCGCATTGAACAACCACATGATTTTCAATTGTAAGGAGACACGGAAAATCTACATATTTAAGAAGACTCTTTATAGACCGAAGCAAGCTCCCAAATCTTGGTATGAAAGGTTGGATATGTGTTTGTTGCTGCAAAACTTCAAGAAAGGTACCGCATCTAATAATCTTTATTTCAAAGTGTAAGGTGAAAACTTTTGAAATTAGTTGTATATGGTGATAATATCATTATTGGTGGAGATAATGATGTATATAAAAAGTTTGCAAAACAAATACAAAAGGAATTTAAGATCTCAATGATTGGTGAGTTGTCATCAAATTTTTATTTGTCTTCAGGTTACACAATTGGGTGATCGAATTTTTATTTCTTACACCAAGTATATCAAAGAGGTGTTCAATAAGTTTGGTAGGAAAAACTCTAAACCAATTGGTACCTTGATGGTTATTGGCTATCATTTGAGAATGGATGATGAATCTCCAGAAGTGGATCAATAAATGTATAGATCTATGTTTAGTGGATTGTTCTATTGGACTTCTTCAAGACTAGATATTTTGCATACAATTTGTTTGGTTGCAATATATCTAGCTAATCCAACACAATTACATGACAAGGCAGTGAAAAGGATATTCAAATATTTAAAAGATACTCTGGATTTTAGTTTATGGTATAAGAAGAATGATGATTTCTTTTTTAAGGCTTGCATAGATGTGGATTGGGCCGGATGTGTTAATGATAGAAATACAAGTGGTGGTGCATTTTTCTTGGTAGACAAATTAGTCTTTTGGCTAAGTAAGAAATAAGATTATGTATCATTATCAACAACAGAAGTAGAATACATAGCAACATCTTATTGCACTCAAGTGATGTGGGTAAAGAAGACTCTAAGATATATCAAGGTGGTTTATGATGAGGTTATTCCTATCTGGTGTGAAAATACAAGTGCAATTAACATTTCAAAGAATATGGTGATGTATTCAAGGACTAAACACTTTTTTATCTCGTACCATTTCTAGAAGGACAAGGTTGCAGACAAGGAAGTCAAATCAAAGTATGTTCCTAAAAAGGATCAAATTAGAGATATTTTCACCAAGGCGTTATAAAAAGGATGCTTTTGAGTATCTCTAGAAGAAGTTACGGGTTATTGCATCTCCTACTTCAAACTAGATGCATAAAGTGTTGCATCTGGATTGATGTGACGGTTACTCTCTAGGGGAGTGGTGAAGGTTGTGGTTTCTTGGTTACAAGAAAGTGTTGCAGAAGAGAGAGATGTCCCTAATAGGGGGAGACGAATGCAAATTAGAAATAGATGTATGCATAAGAGAGAGAATTGTTTGAGAGTTGTTTGATGTGTTGTGCCCTTTTTCCTTGATGTCAAAGGGGGAGAAATGTTGAGGGAGATGCAGAAATGTCACAAGTGTTGTCATCAATGAAAAAGGGAGAGAATGTTAGAAATATGAAAATATTGCATTGTCTTGTCATTAGTGTCAAACTTGTTTGTGTTGATGACAAAGTAGAAGATTATTTTAGTTTTAAGTTATGTGCTGATAGTATTTTTTGTTAGTGTTGCCATCAACAACAAAGGGGGAGATTGTTAGCAAAGTGAATTTAGTGTTTTCATTGATGTCAACCTTATGTATGTGCATGTCTACTTGATGTGTGGTGATTGGTAGAAGTCCAAAAATGAGTGATCATATGTTTCATATATTCTCTAATGATGATGTTGAGTGAATATGTTTTGATTATGAAAGGTGACAGTATTGGAAGTTGGAATATGCAATAAAGAGTATTTGAAGTCTCATTGGGAGGATGCTCTTTATTCCTCTACATTTGAAGTTATGGCTTGCGCTTCTAGATATAATTTCTATGTTCTGTGGACATTGCACTATTATGTTTTTAGGTCCTTAATAGTTCAATTAATGTTTAGTTTTTGCAATTTGCTAACAATGTGGATGTCTATCAGGACTAATCTCAAGAATGTTTTGCAATGTTTTTTTTTATTGTGTGTCTTGGAGGGCATGTACAGACTATTTTTGGTGTTTAATTTCATTTTTCAAGTGTTGGTTTTATCTGCAAGAGAAGTTGTGATGTTCTATTTTTTGGCACTGATGTTTGTGGTTGTCTCTTGCCAACTCAGTTTATTTGGATTGGATCTTATTCTTTTAGTCCTAATATGCATTTAAATTTGAGTTAATATGTTTTTATGGGTATTACCATGGCATGTGGTGATCCACATTGACTTGTTTGCATTGGATGATTCTTTTGTGTTGACTGATTAACATGCTACATTGTTTATCTACACATTACACTTGATGTTGACTTTAGAAGATGTGTTATTGTTTGCAAGACAATGAGAATGGGATGAAGGGAATATTTAGATAACCTTATTGTTGTATTACTTCAAATTCCATTTAGGTGCAATATATTCATCATGTAAATAATTTTAAGGCTTTCTTTAAGCTAAATATTCATAAAATTTAATATGTAGATTACATTCAATAGATTTTTTTCAAACCATCTTAGGAGATAAGTGTACACTCAACACTTGGATTTAATGAGTATAGGTGACATCAAAGGATTGCAGGGATAATTTTGTGGTATTATTTGGTCTAAGAAATGTGGCATTACAAGGTTTGCAATATTTATAACAAGCTTGCAACCTTCATATTATTCATGACTTCTCTTGTAAGAGGCCTAAACTATACTTTCCAACCTTCATTCCCAATTGAAATCAAAATTGCTATGGCCTATCTCATTTAGAACTATTGATAAAATTTACACACAAGTATGCATACCCCATAAAATAATCAAGCATATGTATTATGGTTCCCTAAAATTACAACCAATTCAACTCATGCATCCCAAGTCCAAGGTCTTCCCTCCCTTCTCGATCCTAATCCTTGGGGGCATTCCTTGTCCTATTGTTTATAATAAGAGTAAGAGATTCATATAGAGTTCCCCATCCCATTTAGCACTTTCCCTTAGTTTTTGAGTGTGCCCTTTATTCCTTCTTCCACATACAAGGCAAAAAGGGGAAGGGCACCCGTAGTTGAGCTCATAGTTGCTTCTTTGACAGCACCTCCTACTGCATTGTTAGGGCCCTCTTCTTTTCCAATCATGGCATTGAAAACCACAACGATGGAACATGATGTCACCAAGCCTCTAAAGACCTATCATCCTAGTTTGAACGTATGTTGGAACCAGCTTGCGCATGAGCAAAAGTGTTGCTAGTGAGCGAGGGCTCTGGAGCATGAGAGTGCTATAAAGGTGAAGACCAAGTCTTATGTTTTGGTGTTTGTTGCTTATGTTTCATCTCCTATCCCTGCTCCTACTATGTTGATCCCTTGTACAACCACATCCTCTATCTCACTTCTTGTTTCTCCAAGAGTGACTATTATGCCTCGTGCCAAGAAGTTTTAGGTTTTCTTTTCCCCTTTCCAGGAACCTCAGTCGATCATTTCTTTGTCTGATATTCCACAATTCCCTACACTTGTAAATATATTGCATACACAAGTCATGGATAGTGCGGTTATGCTACTCAGCCCACAACATCCCCTGATCGCCATCGCAACTTTTTGGGGGTGCTTGGACCAACTATAGTGGATCAGAGAGTATGCCCTCCATCCTTTAAAAGGAAGTTCGAGTAGGGACCCATGCCTAAGTTTTTCCATTACAAGTCCACTTTATTAGATCCTTTTTTATGTATGTGCTTGCAATGGAGCAAGCTTTGGCTTCTCTCGATTTCATCATTGCCCCATTTGTGGAGGTCGACAATGCACCTTCTTCATCTTTGTCTTAAGTTGAATTGCCTTCCTCCTATGAGGCACGTATGTTCCATGCTCTTGAGGAGATTATAGCTTTAACATTGGTCTTCACAAGATCCCTCACACATGCCTTGGTTGAGCTATTGGGTGAGGACGTCGAAGGGGTTTCATCCTTAGCTTTGGTTGTGGGTGGGGAACCTAGGGATACTATAGCGGTTGTACCATTATAGTCTCGACCTTCCTCCCCATATGATCAATATTGGAAGGACAATGATCTGTTGGTTGACAATCTGTGGAGGCGGTACCCACTTCTACATTTGTAGATAGAGAATTCTTGTATGTATTCCCTTGTGCTTGTCTTTCAATGTTTTTCCCCTCTAGAGGACCCTTGTACTCTATTGGTGATTGGAAACAGAGGGTTATATGTTGTAAAACTTCTTCTATTTGTCATCATGTTATGTTATTTGTTTTCTATTGACTTTTGACACTTGGGGACAATATAAAGTGTTGGGGGCATTTAGGCCATCCTTCCATGTTGATCCATTTTTTAAATTTTTCTTTGTCTTCATGTGCTTTTCTTTAAATCTAAAATATGTCAGCCTTGATAAAATACCCATAAGTAATTTTATTTGTATATCTGTTTCACTCTTAGTTCTAATGTCGAATAATCAGATCTCTATGTCTCTACTTTCTTTTCTAAATGTTGTGGATATCGTGTGTCACCTTTTGTGGGGTGACATTCCATAAAAACATCATGTATGTTGACATTATACAATGTATTTTTCTCTCCTTAGAATGTCTTGTGTTCCCCTCTAAGCAACACAATTCATTCTAAGGGGGGATATTGTGTCTTATTATTTGAGTGTCTCTATATCACAGGTTTCACCCTATGGTGCAGCCATCTAGCTTTGTCACCCATACTAACTTATCTTTCGCCCTATCATGCGGCTATGTAGCATTGCTACTTGTACCATTATAGTCATAATCACTCTCCCTATCATACAACTATCTAGCCTTTTCTACTTGTACCAGCATGATCAAATTCACCCTATCATACAACTATCTAGCTTGTGTTACTCGTATTGGTGCATGTCTTAAGTCACCCTATCATACGACTACCTATCTTTTGGTACTCATATTGGCTCATGTCTAAATCCATCCGATCATCTAGCTTTTGGTACTCGCATCAGTGCACTCAAAATTTCCCTATCATATGGCTATCTGGCATAATACAGCTTGCTGCCCATATTGGCATGCTATCAGTTATCAATATTTGTTCTTAACATTATCTCTTTCATCTAGCATGCTTCTCTACAACTTGCATGTTGGGTGTGATTTTGTGACAACTAGGGATTTCCCCTAGGGGAAACCTCATGTGGACAAAAGACCCTCATGTAAGTGTTCTCTACTTTAGCTCACTTCTTCAATTATGATATGCTTGCTAAAGTGGGGGAAAATGTAGTGTCATAAAATTGCAACCGAAGTAATTTGCCATTATGTGATGCTCCTACCTTAGCGAGAAACAAAATGCTACATAAGTCTCCACGTCCTTCCATCTCAATTGTCCTTTTCTACAAAGACTCTTGACCACAAGCCCTAGTCAGCACAGCATGTATGCACGCTACGGAGATGTCTGCATGTGCACACTCGTCTTGCGAATCTTCAAATGTGCAATGAGTCATTAAGATGTCACCCTTGCAATGTAACTCCTCTTACCACCACCCACTAACATTGAGAATCGTCCTACCAACTTAAAATTTATTTTTGCTTCATTTGGCCTACTTCCACATATTTCCAATCTATCTTGATAATTTGGTTCTCTTTTACAACATTTCTACATATCCTTGAGCTAACATTTGCATCCCCAAATGACTATTTCGCGGCATCTTGATCTTTAAAACACACTTTGCTTCGTCACCATCATAATTTTCCCTTTACTCCATTGAGCTTCAACTTTGTGGCTTTGAAGGGGAGTCTCTCGCTACATTCATTTTTATTGTTTTTAGCATAGCATACTATCTTAATTGCTTTCTTGTTGTCTTTGTTTACTATTACTTGTCTATTATCATTTCAATTATCAATCACTAATTATTCATCTATTTGACTATTGTGGAGGTGGAAACACTAAAGCAGGGACTTGGCTGAGGTAAGTCTCCAAACAGCCCCAACATTTTTCCTTTTTCTATGTGTGTAGGTTTTTGAGAAGAAAGGAGACGAGCTCTTGGGATCCTTCTACCTCCTTTGTGAGTTTATTCTTTCTCCTGTTCTCTTTTATTTTCATTGTTTTCTCTTATAAACGCATTTCTTACCTTCAGTTACTAGTGTAGCATATTTTTTGTTATAGTAGTTGTCTCAATTTTGTCTTGTTCCCTATGCACTATTCGTTCAGGACAAAAGTGCATTGCGCAAACATCCTGCATCTACATTGTTGTCCTAGACTCGCACGGGTGTTCGAGGCAATGAGCTTGTGGAGTTTGGTAGTTAATCCTAATAGCTCTTTCATTTTTTATAGTAAAAATATTTTTATGTTTTCAGTCTTATTTAGTTAATTTAGTTCTTGGTATTCACTTAGTATTTCATTTAGACCTTAAAACACATCTTGCATCAATCTAGTTGTCTTAATCACCCTAGCTCACCAGAGCACTAGTAGAAGTGATGTGGGAAAAGGGTTGCTTCACTCCTTGGGGATTCTATCAATTTCAAGGGTAGTGAATTCCCTTCTCCACAATCTCACAAAGGAGATTTCCCTTCTTTCTCCCCTAGTGATGGTGTTCCAAATGATAGCATTGTATGGACTGTCATTCGTTGACGGAGGAAAGATTGTTCTTCTTCCTCCCAAACTCTTCCCCAAGTTGTGGATGAAATTTCTATCCACCCTTGGTGTGGGTTACTACTTGTTCTGCTAGTATGATGTACACGATCTGTGATGGCCTTTACTATTAGTGGTTTGTTCTTGACCAGTTGTAACTGGCCTATTTCGCATGTCTTTGTATAGGGTTGACACCCTTGTTTAGTTGCTTTTATGATTAAAAATAAAAACATTAAGAGGGAAGGTTAGAACATTTAAGTGTCATATTCTTATAGCTTTTATATTTTGTTTTAATATAAGGCTAAAAATTTATGATTTTGTATGTTTTATATAAAGCAATTTTATTCATGCACCCCCTTAATCATTTTCACCATTGGTGCCTATAAGAAGATAGAATTGTCGTAGGTGCAAGCATTCCATATTCCTTAGAATTATGGTTGATAAAGCAAAGTATGGTGGTGAAGGGCTTAGTACAAGTATAATGTGAATGCAAAGTGGAGAATGGGAGTGCTTAGATCAAAAGATGATTGCATGTGTAGGAGGATGAGCTCATTCGAACCATTCGGAGGTTGGTGTGAAACAATGGAATAATGAACATTTACATGATAATGAGGTCTACAAGCTCTTCTACATACATTTACTCTAGGTCACAAGTTGGAAAGGACAAGTGGAGGTCTTGTATTCTTTCCTTTTGTTTCAACTGTTACAATGTGGATTAAAATGATTGTAGGCCTTAAAATGAGTCTAGCTATGTTTGAATTTCTTTTCAAGGGATGTTCAATGTAATTTAGGATGACTTGTCAAGGCTTGTAAGCATGATGTAACAGTGCTTTCATGCATTACAACTAGATTTTTGGAGGTGGGTGATGTCATTATGCATCTCCCCATCCTCTATATGGTGTGTCAATGACATCTAGTGTCAAGGGAGATGTTATTTTGTCTCCTTCCCAAGCTTGTTAGGCATTCGCATGTTCCTAGAGCTTTGTGTGGACCTTTGGTTTAGTCCAACATGTTTGTGATGTTGTGGTGATTGGTCCTGGTCTTTAGATCACTTGCTCGCAGTGGTAGATGAGTGTCTAGAGTACAATAGTGTGAGTGCTAGTCTGATAGAGACACTAGCACACTCATATGAGTCTAGCATGGTGCACTAGTGTCCCTCTAGTATGCTAGTGTCCTGGGGGGCACCCAAGCCCACCTAAGGCACCATAGTCCTTACCTATTTTTTGGCAAGCTTTTCGAGGCCCCAAAAGGGGGTGTCTTCTCAAAAGTTATGTCTAGGAGACTCTTGATAACTTATGAGGTGGTCCTTGTGTGTAGTCAATGAATTTGGAAGTCATATGTTTGCAATTTGAGCTAGTGCACCTTGCTTATGTTGAAAGTATTTTGGCTTGAGTTAGTTAACATGGTTGGATATGTTCCCGTGGGACATTAAACAGTGTGGTTCAAACTAAGGATCCAGTGAGTTGTTAATGGAGATCAAGATATACTTTAAGACTGCCAATATTGACCATGTCACTATTCTATTAATTTATATAAGAAAAAGTAACATTTCTTTAAGACCAAACAAGGACTAGCAAAAGGCTTTCAATTGAAACAATCAAGGATGGATATTGGTCTTCTACACAAATGATTACCATTGGCATACGCGTACACGTACCCTAATTATAGAATTTCTTTCTTAATGTTACCTAGAAGGGACCAATTATGGGAGTTTTGGTCTTGTTTACACTATCATCCTTATGATTGGAAAATGATTATCAAAAATATAGATGAATATTTGAATTACACTCTAATAATTATTTGTTGTCCCAATCTAAAATACTTTTTTGTTATATTATTAAAATTTAAATACATCTTTGGTTTTGAATGAATAAGCACCTTTTGATAATTTTGGAGACATATCACCTAAATTTGAGACAGGTCTCTAAGGACATTAAACTTTCATCTATTTAAGTTGATCTTGTGAGATGAAGGGTGGCTTTGGGTGAATATTCTTACGCAGATTTATTAATGACAAAAAGAGAATTGCTTGAGAGAAATTTAAAATATGTTGACTTCTCTAAGAGGATAAATTTTCATCGCTATTTTTTAGGAGTGTCATTAGCAGTTGACCCTAATATCAACGATAATTGTTGCAGTATCAAAAGTTCATATAGCATTCTAACCTTTCTAGGATGAACCAACGAGGATGGTCCTTTAATAAATGATAGGATTTATAAGAGTAAAAACACACCTAGATTAATCATCAATGATGAAGATTCCATTGTAAAGTGCTGCTATGATTTAATAGTGAAGCATAGAGAGCTAGCGAATTCAAAATTTCGCAATTAAAATCCTGAAAATGACATATAACATTGTAAATAGCACGCCCATAAGCACATAACATGTGCTCAAATTTTGAAAGGAGTAAATTTGATTACCGGAAGAAAAAAGTCACAGCTTTTGTAGTTAACTACCTAAAATGTCAGCAGGTTGTATAGAGACCATATCAATCTATCCACGTATAGTTGAGAATTGAAAAATCAGTAGCATTTCTCTACAATTGTCATGAAATTTGCCGATAATTCAGTTATGTCTAGATCATGATTTCTAAACCAATTATAAATCTAGAACTTAAAATTGTCTAATATGGTGACCATGTAGTTGAAGCGGGTGTCTTGTTTTACAAGATTTAATTAGTGACTAGTGTTGGCGTGCAAGATAATTGGGACCATGTTGAATGTAGTGTAGGATATACTGAAATGTCGAGCCAAAAACCAAAACAACCTAACAACGAAAATAAGGACAAATTCATTAAAACCAAGATACCTTGACGAAGCTAGTAAACTAAGAAAGGCAAGGCAGAGTTGTGAAGTAAGACCTCAATCAAACAAATCGCCCAATCCCAAAGGTTATCAAAACTTCCAAGCGTTTATATATATGTGCTATTAGTTAGTACAAAACCATCTTATGCTGTCGTGGGACCATTTCCTTTTATGCTAGTGAATACTTAGGGGCATCAAGCGAAGTCCTCGTTAGTGCAAATTGACATGGTAATCGAAATGTTATGATAGATGTCAACGAACAACAGAACAGGTGGAAAGATCGTGTCATCCAACCAACTCAATAAAAGGTGTCAAAGGTCTCGATTCATTAAGATGCATGTCAAAGGTCCTCAAATCATTAGTTAGCTTGTATTTGGCCTACATCACCTGTGTTTTTACAGGTTATAACATTTTAGTGGCAAGACCTGCGAGCCCTATTGTATACGTTCTTGCGGTGAGCTGGATAGTGCGAGGTGCCCCACACGTTTAAGAAGTGACATAAGTTTGTGTCAATCATTCATCTTGATGAAATGGCCAACTCGCATTCCCACAAATGCTTCTGTTCTACGAGACCAATCAGCTCAATTTTCAAGGCTTGAAAATCTAAACTAAGATGAAACCTCTATGCTCACTCTGTAATATCCGGAATGTTCAATCTGCAAGAAACTTACCAAAGAAAACTATTACAATCATTGCTCCACATTTCCATGTTACATATTAAAATAATGAGAGTTAAGTTGTCAAGGAAAAAAAAAATAAACGAATCAGCCAACATTCTAGTAGCCCGGTTAGCCTGTATACACCTTTGAGTAATAGGAATCCATTCACTTAAAAAATTGCCTCACCAGCTTCCCTGAGTTAAGACACACCGGCATAGAACATAGCCTAGAGGTGAGCAGCTAATAAATACCAGAGAGATTTGATTATCCCTAAGGTATTCTACGGGTACGAGAACGTGTCCTTTCATCACAAAGTTTTTTTCTCTGGGAATGTCTTCCTACAGTTTTGCTTCAAAATTTTCAGAGATAAAACCAAATGGATATTTTATTAAAGAAAACATTTTGTTTATCAGAATGGTTAACTGAATAATTTTCTTCCTTCCAATAATGAAATAGATGTCTTCCTACAGTTTTGCTCCAATGATTTCGGAAGAGATTAAAAAGGAAAAATTATTAGAACAATTTATTTGGTTACCAGAATAATTAATTGAATAATTTCCTTCCTGTCGATAAGAAAATCATCTTTTCTTTTGAACACTACATTCAAATAATATGGTTTCATTAATCCAAATCAAATCTTGTAATTCGTTAACCCTTTCTGTATTGGTGTTTGAAAAATATATTTTCTGAAACAAAAAACATAACTGCTTTTTCACAACATAAGGAAACTAAATGTACGACAACCGAAACGAAGTTTAGAGATGCTGGTCTTTGTTCAACGACAAGAATTAAAACGTACAAAAATATGAAATAGGTCATGCCATTTATAGTTGCTAGACTTTGTTCAAGATGACAAAAATTAACACATACAAAAATATCAATCTCCATCGCTTTGGCAGATACACTGCCTAAATTAATCAATCCGCAGAGATAGTATAGACCACAAATGTGCCTCAAAACATTCCATCCATCTTTATAGTAGCACTGGTTGACATTCTTTTTGTCTATGTTGATTTTCATCACAGTCACAGAGAATACATAAACTAAGAATGTCAATCGGTGCTGCTAAACAGATAAATGCGATGGATCTTATTGAGTGTAAGTCTAGTTCTGCATGTTGGGCATTTCTTCTGAGACTGGATAGCACTTGTGATGCACTTTTTACAGAAAATATGACCGCAAACAGTTGATGTCTCCTCCTTCATCGCAGACATGCAAATCGCACAGGTTAGCTTGGGTTCTTTCGGTTGGATAGATGCAGCAGCATTTTTCTGCAGATACAATGTTTCATATGTTAAATGTGGATTCTAAAAAGCTGCACTGTAATGTTTTTCAATATTTATTTATGAACTATCTCACGTCTAATGATTTTATAGTAAGTTGATTTTTCTCCAACACATTGTTCTAGCTTCCATGTGAATCTAAAAACATAGACCCGGCCATGCACTTATGCCTACAAATGATGACAGTTTGCACTTTTGAAAACATTTTGTTGGATATAACGAGAAGAAACAAAGAAAATGTAATCTGGTGGTGTTTACGTACTGTCAAAGCACTAGGAAACATCCACTGGTATAACCATGATAAGCTTATCTACTGTGATGTGCGCAAGATGGACAGTATTCATAGCATCGTGGTAAACGTTAAAAACCCTTTAAAACGGAGACAATGCAATGTTAAACTAGAAAGGCGTATGAGACACCAGTGCAGCTCATCCCGCAAAGAGGACCACCATTACAAGGATTTCAGAAAAAGAAAAAGATCCTTGTATGTAATTGACATCCATTAAAAAAAAGTGAAAAACATCAAAAAACGGAGTGAGCAGTGGCCTACTATACAAGAAACCAACCATGGGAGAAACCAAATAAACAATTTATGGTCCAAGTTGATAGTAAACATCAAATCGTTACAGAAACCAGAAAATTCACAGAACACAAAAATTGCAGTAAATAGCTCTTTTAATACATTTTAAATTTTTAGAAAGCCCATATAGAAATTTAAAGAGGAAAAAAAAGACTTCTTACATGCATAATGGCACAGTATTCTAATAAATCCTCCAGACCAAGTCTGAGATTAAACAATATATAAGCTTCGACTATGAAAATATGTTAGCTATAAAGATAAATTATTATTTGATTCACGCACTTCAATCATACTTCACACCTATCATATTAGACGTTAATATGATATCCCATTACCTGCTAATACAATACATAAGAGACTCGTCCATAAAAACAGATTTAAAAAGAGATTAAAATAGAATGTGCAATTACCTTGATCAATATGATTAAAAAACTGTAAAACGGAAGGAGTCCAAGTGTCACTAATAACTGAAGAAAAATGGCTCTCAGAACAATGAATCACTGTGGAAATACACAAACAGATACAAGGATTCCTCCGTTTCTTATTTTAAATGTTTCCGTTCATTCTTCCTTTCTGCTTCGTTACAAACTAAATAGATTCCAACATATAGATTTATGTCTATATATGTGCATGCAAGCCTACCTTTCAAGGCATAAGATAAAATGCGGTGCACACATATACATGCTTATGTCTGGTAAAATGGTCAAATGTGTTTAGATGCATGCATATCTATCATTTAAATTGAGACACAGACATACTAAAGTGTGCATCTCTTATATGTTTGATTTTTTTTTTGGCATAACATACATTTAATATGTACATCTGTTTTTATTTTATTTTTTTGGGTAAAAGTTGAAAGCAAGCAAAACAAATTATTTAAATGACAAATCTAAGTTTTAACACACTAGGGGAGGACCTACTAATTAAGCACTCTAATTTTGCACTTCTCAAAATCTTATGTGCAAATTTTAAATCATTTCCCAATTTTTTATAGCAGCTTACTTGGCAAGTCCCCTGCTTATAACTAAAGCTTCAAGCGAACCCCAATGTCCCCATGCGGCTGCTTAAGTGCAATTTGTGCTTAAAATTAAGCAGCTGCACTGTCCCCATGCCATTTTTAAATAAGAGCAAAATGATAATTTGGAATCTATCCCTACTTTAGTGGAGCAGCCACCGCTTAAAAATTAAAAATAACCCCATGTCCCCATGTGGCTGCTTAAGTGCAATTTATGCTTAATTTTAAGCAGTGGGAGTGTTCCCATGCAAATTTTTAATTAGCGGGAAAGGATAAATTGGAATCTTCTCCTACTATCGTGGAGCAGCCACTGTTAAAAATGAAAAATAAGCTTGGAAAAAAAGGAGGGGCTGAAATAAGCAGTTGCTGCTTATTGAGAAAAAATAGGGAAAAATCACACCTGGCTCCACAAATTGATTTCCCTCTTCTTTATTTGCTTC
>MU227207.1:662215-694964 GCA_018584345.1 Thuja plicata
AACATGCTATTTATGATGGCTGCTAAAAAAATAAGCAACAAAATTTGATAATCATGGGGCCACCCGCTCCACAAATTGCTCCTAAAATTTATGAGCAGCACCTGCTAGCCAAAATAAGCTAAGCAGCCGCATGGGGACATGCCCTAAGCATTGGAAAAAAGGGGGGGCTGAAATAAGCAGCGGCTGCTTATTGACAAAAATGACACATGGCTCCACAAATCATTTTCCCTTTTTTTTATATCTCCTATTTTTTCTCAAAATCCTTATCTACAAAATTTATTATTAAGATTTTATTTAAACATTCTATTTTTTATGTCTCCTAAAAAAACAGCAAAATTCATTTCGAATTCAAATTTGACAACATGGGGACCTGCCGTAAGTCACAAGATTCAATTCGAATTCAAATTTGACAACAATGAAATTCGAAAAGGATAAAAAATTTGACATTAAATTCGTCTTATATAAATTTAATTTTAAAAATATATATAAATAATAAAAATCTATTGAAATTATGAAAATAATTTAAAAATACCAAATTTGAAATTAAATATTATAAAATAAAATAATCAAATGTATTATTATAATAATAAAATGATATTAAATTTAAAATAAAATCAATATAAATATTTCACTTATTGAATTAAAATTATTTAAGTAAAACAATATTATAAAATTTAGATACATTATAATTTATTTAAAAATATTGCAACATACATATATCAAAAATTTTAAATGTTAATTTGTTAACATATAAATAATAATATGTTAAATTTTTATGAAGTCAACTTTAGACGGACTTCATTTCCATCATATGCAAAGCAGGCGGGCTTTTCCGCTGTAGCATCGATGGACTTGTTTTGGTATGCAGGGACGATGGACTACATTTCTGCTTGAATCTGTGCTCTAGACTTCTAGTCGACTCTCCTGATAACTGCTTATGGCGGTTGTTCTGGGTAAACTTAAACTGCTACCCTCGTCTTTTCTGTCTCAGTTTCCTGGAGATGGATAAAACGACTCAACCTTACACTGTTATCCTCAGCTTGAATACTTCCTTAAATGCTATGGGCAGTGGGTTTTTTGTGATTACTGCAGACTGAAAAAGGCCTAAGCATTGATCCGTACAAATTCAAAGGCGAATTTAATGAATTTTTTAAATATTATAAGAACCCTGTGACAATGGTTTCAAGGCCACATCATAAAATATGATGCCAGATCAACATGTTTTTGCCAAGGTGTTCAAAACAGCTCAAAAATAAGTGAGACCAATGATCATGCAAAAGGGACACCCATGTTGTACAGCTGATATGACATCCACAAAATATAAGTATTAAATCAACAACTGCTGTGGATATTAAACCAACAACTACTATCACAAGAATTAGACCGTGCTTAGGTACAGGATCCTCTCCCCTACTTCATTTTCCATTTAATTACTTTTGATAACTAGAACATATTAAACTGTTTGCCTATATCGAATGTAGGATTTACAAATATAAAATAAAATCAACATTTACGAACAATAATATTATTTACCTTGAAAAAATTCTGATTGCTGTCGCCTTTTTCATCAGAAAGATCTATTGTGTTGCTAGCAGGAACTCTAAAATGTTTGTGATGCAGACCACGATCTGTCGATGTCCTTCCTGTCCCAGTGGTGCCTGCATTTTTTGTGATGAACATATAGCGTAATGAACATATATATAAGAATTATAACATTAAAATGTTTTCCTAAAAAAATATACAACAATTAAAGCAGAACGCAGAAAAATGAAGTTAGTTGAACTCAAATAGCAACCAGTTAGAGTAATGCATTAGGACACAGAGAATAAGCTGCTCCATGTGCAGAAGAGGAACAACAGCAGAGAATAGATAGTACATTTTTTATCTCGATTCTTCATATATGCTTTCCTACTGTATACCATATTCTGTCACAATATCAAATGCATACACCTTGTGTCTCTCCCTCACAAAAAATTGTTACGGTTATTTTTCTGTTTCTGGTGCATATTGTGAAAAGCATAGTGGACAATAATGCCTCCTTTTCTGCCGAATTTAAATACTATTTGTCTCCATACCAACATTTTTTATCAATATTGATGTTCGAAAAAGTTATTTTTTCTCCTTGGACAACACTTCATTGTCTCACCATTTTTTCCAAAGAAAAGTTCATCTCTTCTGATTCCCCGAACTCCCCAAATTCTCCTCTATGGAAAGGGTATCTAAATGCAAGGAGAGCAAAAGAATGTTGGGAGCGGGGAAATCACTGAACTATAAAAAGCAATGCCTCAATGGCATCAGTCAAAAAATACATGTCTTTCTGACCATATAGAGAACTTGGAAGTTGTCAGAGAATACAACTTCCATGTGGCAAAAGGTTTTTCCAGAATTACATTACTTATCAAAGGTATTAACTCTTATTCTTTCAAGTGGCACATTATTTCTCAGAGAACATTTGCAATTCTCAATAGTCAACCCAGCAGTAAGGAAGGGAGTAGTATACAGCAGAGTACCAAGACAAGCTGAGCCTGGTCTCATGTCACTTTGGGTGTTGGCGGCGGGTCTGCATGTGTTTCTGCCAAAAAATCTCACTTATCCCAAGCCATGGATATTCTAAATAAAAATAATTAAAAACGGATATTCTATACCATAAAAGGCAACTATAAACACATTAAAATAAAGTTAACCTTATTTGCAACCATTCACAAAAAGAAAAACGAACCAAAGAGAAAAAACAAATCAATTTAACATTTTTAGTTTTTACGCAAAAA
This sequence comes from Thuja plicata, assembly GCA_018584345.1. NCBI lineage: Eukaryota > Viridiplantae > Streptophyta > Pinopsida > Cupressales > Cupressaceae > Thuja > Thuja plicata. Next base: position 664,984 of record MU227207.1, read on the forward strand.
ACAGCAAGCAGAATAGACAGCAAATGTTGATTAAGTAAAACATGTGGAGGTTTGTTGCAGCCTACAGTCCATCTAAAGGAGTCCACAGTACATTTCAAGCAGCCCCCCATGAATTTCAAGCATAAAATTTGAAAAGGTGTCTTCTTCTAAACTTTTTTTTTTCATGTGGTATGCTTTCTACACTTGTTCTTTTATTTTCCTACTTTGAATTAATGGAAAAAGAAATAAAAATAAGCAAAAAATGAAGGGAGCTTTATTTTCTGATTTCTTCTCTTCATTTTCCCCTCTTTTCTTTCTTGTTCCATAGTCATTTTTTCTTATTTTCTTTATCTCCTTTACAACCCATGTTAAAAATATGACATCCCTTCAAATTATTGCAAAATGAAAATTAATGGGTAAGGCATTAATCGCCTCAAATTTCAATATTATTTTTTTGGCAATTAATGCCTCCTTGCAAGTGCATCCAGCTGTGAGTGCAATTGGAACTTGTTTGATGCCATACACATGAAAAGGAGGCACAAATTACATCAAGAACTCCTCAATAACCTTGTGTTTGTGCGATACAACCTTCAGCTGCGCATAAGAAGGGTAGAAGGCAAATAAAAGGATCCCATTGATTTGGATGAGAAATCCTTATAGTGATTAAACAGCGCGGGATGGAGATTCTTGATTTTGAGAGGCGGACATTGGAGAATGTGGGCGCAGCAGGAGATGTAAGATTGGATCGCATCGACAAGGCTGAGGAGTCATTGCCATCTACTACTAGGAAAGAGGTTGAGCTGTTAATGTTTTGTAGTTGCGAGAGATATCTTTCTTACCTATGTGTAATCCTTCAGCGTCCTTCGTCTATTTCTGTTACTGCCAGTCATCATATGTATCCAGTGATTACGACATTCATCTTGGTCTTTTCGGGAGCCGCTTGTTTTATCTTTCCCACCGTCAGCTAGCATGACATGGCGATATTTGTGATGACTGGAATCGTATTACATGTCTCCGCGTGTGTGATGACTGGCATCGTGAGGTGGCTCTTATTTTTTCTACCGTTTATGATCGCATTTATGTTTGTAACACTAGTCTCTTTGTTTTCCATCGTGTGACTTCTCATTTTAGTGGGAATTCAAAACAACAAAAGGAGTAATTGCCAACAGGTGTTAATGTTCTCTCAGCTGTGACTCCTTGGCTTTTTCTACGGTTGTGATCTTTCTGGGCAGAGTGAGAGGTAAAAGGCAGAGTTGAGTGTATGCAATTACTATTCCAGAGAGAGCGGTGTGACATTATCGTGATGACCGTGAGATATAATCAGTGCAAGGTCATTTTTTGTGTGAAATATTATCGTGTGACAGAGCTGATTTAGTGTCCGCTTATTGTATTACGGCATCAGACTTTTGTATCCGTATGTTTGCTCAGACATTAGAGTCTTTGTTCATATGTTACTGTGTATGGTAATCATTCTTTAGAACAGTGTGAGACTTCAGCAAAAGAAGAGTTAGTAACATCTACAGTGTGAGTGATGTATGCTACAGAATTCTTCTGTATATGATCTGAGCATGATCAATATTACTGAGTAATATTATTCTTGTGTTGGTAGTATCTGTGAGATACTCTTGGCTTTTGTTATGTATAGCCAAAGTGAACAATCTGTAAATAAGGTGAATTACGCTTATTGATTGAATGTTAATGTCTGCAATCATAAGCAAGAGATCTTTGTATCTGTTTTGATAACTCAATAAAGGTATCTATTTTCGGGTGTGGCTGGTTTTTCCCTGAGTACCGAGGGTTTTCCCAGGGTAAATTTGTGTCTAGTTTTATTGTGTTTTGTAGTTATTGGCTCTGATTATTGCAATTATTATATTCTGGTTCAAAACATTAACATGAGCCACTGCCTTCCATGCCAAGTGAGGAGCCACAACAGACTCCAAGGACTATATCCTCTACCTCTCCCCTAGTTTTCAGTAGATTAGGAAAGAGGAAGATGTAAAATGTTGTATTTAATTTTAGTTTTACTATTTTCATCTCGTCAGCTCGTCAGCTATCTATTGAATGAGGCTATCAGCCATCAAGATTCAGTATGAGGATGCAATTTTGTACTCAATTTGAATTCAAATCAATCAAATTTAGTAGAAAACACTTTTGTACTCATTTATGAATTCATTGAATACATCCTGTCATTGAATATTGCAAAAAATGTGTTTCTAATTCTTAGAACATAATCTTATAAGGGGTCATAACATTTATCTATTGTTCTAATATAAGGTTATAAACCTTATATTTTATATGTTGTATTACGCATATCCCATTGAAAATTATTGTAGTCAAATACTATTAGAATATTAATTATTTGTGAGTTGGTGTTATTGATTAGGTGTAATCAATTGTGTTTCTAATTGTTAGAACATAATCTTATAAGGGGTCATAACATTTATCTATTGTTCTAATATAAGGTTATAAACCTTATATTTTATATGTTGTATTAAGCATATCCCATTTAAAATTATTATAGTCAAATACTATTAGATTATTAATTATTTGTGAGTTGGGGTTATTGATTAGGTGTAACCAATACCCCTTCAAGTATTTTGCCACCCTTCCTCCTATATTAAGGAGGATCTCTCTCATTTCAAGAGTGTAAGTTTGGGGTCTTATAGTGAGTTATATCACTATGCACAAAAGGTATTAATGGCCGTGTGAAAGTAAGGACAAGTGTTCCCACATGCAGTCTATTTTTGACAAACTATATTGTTTAAACTATATTGTTTAAAGTGTTATAGTAATTTTTGACAAACAATATTCTTTTATGTGTTTTAATAAAATGATTATGCTTTATGGGATTTTCTATGGGTATATCATATGCTTGTATGATTCTCATCTTATTTATTTCATATTTATGATTCTCATCTCGAGTGAGTTTTCCATCCACGGGTAGAAATATTTGCAAATATATATTCCACCATGCTTGAATCCAAAACTTATTAAAAAAAAATGCATAGAAAAGAACCTGCCTTCTCCTAGTGAACTCTTTTTGAAACAAATTTCATTACGTTGCAACCTTTTCTCCAATCAAAGACTGCTCTAAAATGTGTGTTTGTTAGTGAAGAGAGATTGCAATCTTCCTATGGTAGGACCGCTAGAAATTTTGAACTGGTTGACTCGTTTTACAATAAGAAACTTTTGCTTTTGGTCAAGATCATAGATATAAATATTCATTATGTTTCTCTTTTGTTCATTCTACTAGTTCATTATTTGTTCATTCTACTAGTTCATTATTTTTGTTTTGTTTTTTTGGTTTATAACTCAACTTTCTCTCTGTCAATCCGCCAACTGATTTATGTTATTCTTGAACATTTCAAAAAGCCTTTAGTTACCCTCCTTCGTGGTAATGATAGGGATAAGCCCTATAATGGGTTCTACATGAAGGCATAGACAAAAAAGGGAAACCATTAGTGCCATATACCATGGGATTAAAGACAAATATCACCCCATATGGAAAATCATTAATCAATGATGGCACCATTAGCTTAACAAGCCTTTGCATGCAACTACTTATTTTTTAATCCAACATTCCAATTCTGCTCAAAGTTCAAAGCCAATGATGAGATTTTGAGTGTACTCTACACAATCATAAAGCTAAAAGAAACAAATTCTCAGCTTAGAGCTAAAATTGTCTGACATTCAGATCTCCATAGCTGTCCAAAGGAATCTTGTGCAAAATATATGTAAGGTGTCTGTTACAACATTCAAACTAGGTAAAAGTTGATTAGGATCACATTTCATAACTTTTACAATTCTTGCATTAATGTTGAACTATAAGTTTGAATTCATTTTCATTTTTTCCCATTTTCAACAATGGTGTGAGAAGTTTGGCTCTAAGGTGCCGAATCTTTAGAAAATTGTACATATTGAACCAACCATGGAATGCTTCAAGATACAAGCACAACTACAGCATATTTGAGCAAATTATTAGTAAAAAAGTTGAATAACCTTGTCTATATCCATTACAACTTCCACCTCTTGCACAAGAAAATCTTGATCTCCAATTTATGTTTCATCACAACTTCCACCTCTAGCACAAGAAAATCTTGAGCTCCAATTTATGTTTCATCACAACTTCCACCTCTATCACAAGCAAATCTTGAACTCCAATTTATCCCCCTGTTATATAAAAATATCTTGATCCACAACCAAATTAGATCAATCAAGTTGAGGATCCTAGCTTCACAAAAGATGACCATGCATAGATTGATCAAGTTAATCTCCAGTCTAAGCCAATAACCATGGTAGTGGATGAGAAAACACAAGAAGATCCCTTGGATGTTGACACAAACATAAATATTATGGCAAAGAACTATCAAGAACCTATATAAGAGACATAACCCATCATAAAGCTACTAATGTTGGGCCAAGTGATGCATGCTACTCTCAACCATTGTTGTAATTGAAATTCTAATTTATGTTTGTAATACCATTGATATCATATTTCACAAGTATTGACCTAAAGCACTTCTGAATATTTACTTATTTATTTAGAAGTGTTGTTTCCTTCAACTCGATATTGCTTTCCTATTCAATTACTTGATGTATACTTGTGTATGTGATCAAAGTATCTTGTAATTGATTAATTATTATGTATTTAAAAGTTCATTTAGTGAACAATGCATAGAAAAAGCTTAAAATTGTTAAAAAATTATATATTTCATAGTTTTCAATTTTATCAAGTCTAAGTGTCAAGCCCACATTTGTGTCAAATATCACCATGTTCAATTTATGTTAATTTTCTATCTAGTGACATGGTATATAACATCTCGCATTTGTTAAATTTGCTTAGTGTAGAATGTTAAGAATATAATTTTTTCTTTGGTTTTAAGTTTCAAATATTTTGTTTGTTTGTCCTACTCTCATGACGAAGTCCTCTATAACATAGCTCCTATTCCACTTGTGAATTCTATATCTAAAGAAACATGAGCTTACAATTTGATATGTAACTCTTCCTTCACTTAAAAGCACGCGGTGAAGTAGTAATGGCTCTATGTCTTCCAACCATTCCACATAGTCTCTCTTTTCCCTTCCCATCGTAAGTTATGTGAGCAAAATCATCCCACAAGTCATTTGACAAAAGCAAGAAAGATTGTTAAACAGCGAACATTTATAGTAAGGATGTTCACTTTAGCTTAAGTCCATCACAACATCTCTTTATTCACAAACTTAGAAACATGGCAAAGTTGTGAAGTAACAACTAATGACTTTAACAGCTAGTTTCCGGCAGCTAGTTGATTTTATTTGGATGGGTCATGGCTGATAACATGTGCTAGTAATAGAGATAACTGTACAAAAAACACACATTTACATTTCTAATACAGAAAAACTAGGAAGGTGATTTGACCATTAGGTATTTTTAAAAACTATAACAATATTTTGGATATCTGTTTCAACATCTGTGGAGCATGTCAGCTTGCAATCTCTAGTAGTCTCCTTAAATGTTTGTGTGAATCACTGAATACTTATGCCCTCCAATTTTCTCTTGAAAATCCTCTTTTTGGTACATTATTTTGTTTTTGCATTAAGTTTATTTATTTACCAATGTTGTTTCCTTCAACTCAATAATGATTCGTATTCAATTACTTGATGTATACTTGTGCTTCACTTGTTCGATGGACACACATGACATGTATTTTTCCACATAAGTTGTACAATCAAATCTCTTAGTGTTGTATCCTGAATACACCAACTTGAAGCTAACTCTTGTGCATACTTGTAAATACATTTGCATTCATAGATCGGAATATCAATTGTATTGCAATTTTTAAAATCCTTAGTTGTGCTTTTGCTACTATAGCCTGTTGGTATCATTGGATTCTGGTAGGTTTTACCCCATCAACAAATCTCACATGGTAATAGTGTATTCTGTACCAGATCTCACACCTCTTGAGTCTTCAAGAATCAAAAGCTTTGGAGGTTCATTCTTGGGTACAAATCTATTAAACATTTACCATTATTTTATATATGCAAGGAGTTTTTCATCCATGGTATGGATTTTTACCTCCAGGAAAATCTTGTTCCAATCGCTAGGTTGACATTTAACACATCTCAATTATTGCTTGTAATTAATTTTTATTTATTGCTTACATTTAAAATTTCTAGTGAAGATCGTATGTTTTCATCATAGTAGCCGGAAACTCTTTTGTCCCTCCTCGAACATGTGTATCCCCATACCCATGTGTTCCCAGAAAAACTTAAGTTTCCAACCGTGCCAAATACGGTGTGATTTGATTTTTTTAATTTGACGTAAATCTTCCCAAATTTAATTTTAAAAAACCTCATTAATGCAAGTTTTAAAAAAAAAAACTGGTATAAACAAAACCTACACCAAATGAGAAAGACAAATGAAATGCTTTTCTATTTCAGTGGCCCATTTTTTTGGGTTTTCTTTCAATGCAACTCTACATTTTTTGCATATTGTAAGTGTTAATGTATAATTATTTATGTAGCATTTTTGTGTCTATATTGTTTTCGAAGTAATAAAAATGTCCTCTAATAACTTAGAAAATAATGCTAAATATGTGTACATGTTTTTTATTAATGTCGTATCCAGCCATATCCATATTGGTGATATTAAAAAATTGCCGTATCCGTATTTGTATCCATGTCCGTGTCCATGCAACTTTGGTTTTCATAGATACCTTTATTTCATTATATTATGAGCATTGTAAATTGAGATTTAAATAATACAGTTTATTGAAGCACTAAAGGCTCTACATCCCAAGTGTTGTTACTTTAGAGTAGGTTCAATGAGAAATGCAAACCTCCTATCCCTTTAAATTGGCTGCCTCAACGATGATGACTGCATAGTGGAACCATTAAACTATCTTTAAAATAAGGTTTACTGGTACATATTCCTTCTGAAATGAATTGTATATGGGGAAATTGAAAATAAATACCATGCAAGGATGCTCTGTCCAATAGTGTGGGATTCATTGACAGGTGAGTTCAATGTCCTTTGACTAATGCTCTATACATAGAAAGGATACTCATTTAATAAAAAGTTCTTGTGGAGTTCCTAGTGCTCACTGTCTTAGAAACAATGTGACTCTTTTGCAAGGAGAGTTGCTTATAATACAGATCCAACTGTCCCAGATGTCATCTTTATTTCAAAAACTAAAGCTTAGAAACAAACTATAGAAGAGATGGCAGTGAGGAGATGGAAACCCTTCAGATGTATTGCAGTAGGAATGGAGTGATGCAAAATGTCTAGCCATTCTAAGAAACATGGTATCACTGCATTGCAGAGTCTTACTAACAAGCAGAGAGCAAGGCTAAAAGAGAAAGCTGGCTTTGTGGTTATTAATATACATACCCCTCACAAACTTCTCGAAAAATAACTTTGATAAAAAATTAAAACTTTCTTGAAATAATGCCCCTTTTCAAAAGGTCAATCGTTAGGAGACTTTTTAATAGTATTTTAAGCTGCGTGGAAAAGATATAAGGAGCATTAAAAAAATTTGTGGATAAGTATGCAAAATAGGAGATCCCCCTCAAAGTAGATATTATCTACAACCAAGGAATTGGATTTGGTTTCATAGATAACTAAGTATTGAAATGATACTTAGAATCTATAGATTGGTAGACAACAACTGCCCCGAAACTTTCCATGGTAGCATTACATTTATACTACATCCACATGGCCAACTGAAAGTGTAAATGGAATTCAATTACACAGGTTTAAACAGGAAAAATGCCACAATTACACCCTGAACCCCTAAAAATTGCCAGTTTGTTAAAATGTGATAAAAAAGGCAAAAATATACAAATTATTCAATAAAATGATTTTTAAAAACAGGTTATTCAATAACATACATTTTAAATGAAGGCAATTCAATAACCCACATTTTAAAAAAAACACAGGTTTGACTGGGTCAAAGACATGCCAGTCTGACTTGGCACATCCCATGCGATTATCTCCAATTGAATGCAGCTAGTTAGTATTTATTCCAATTTAATACTTCTATTATCTTTTTGATTGAATGAACACATACTCTCAATTGGCAATCCATTGGACAAAACATTAAATTGCATGAACTTACTGTATTAAGGAAAACAATGAAACAAAGCAACAGGAAATGAACACAAGAATCACAGGTGGAACTGCAATATAAATGAAATCATTTTTTTAAATTAGAATTATTTACAAAAAAAAACAGTCTAAAGAAGAAATGTGAAGATACAACACTTTTTATAATTCGTCCCAAAAGCTTAAAAAAAATTGTCAGTTGTTCTGCAAGAAGTGAAGAAGGCTTTTCGGGAAGCAGAATTTCAAATCATTTATGATAGAACTATATTTTTTTTCTAATTTTTACTCTTTAATGCATTTTTGATGCCCTCCCAAAGTGCTTTTCACACTCCGATGTCTTTCATGAAGGGAAATGACTCAAAACAAAGTCTTCGATTGGTAACTGATATTGAAATTTTTAATGTCAAGCAGCAAGGAAACAGCAACTCCAGCAAGGTGACCAAAGGGTAGGTTACAGCCAATGGATAAATTGTCTTCTTTGAGAAGTGATGGAGCGAATGTGAACTTCTGTTGAATTTGATTCCTTACGAGTCACTTGCCTTTGTGCACAAACCCACATTTCTTGAAGGATTTGGAATTTGGTTTTGAAAAGCAAAAATGAAAATTGTTTAAGCTGTACTACAGGCAGCATTTTTTTCTTTATTTGGCATGAAATTAAAAACAAAACAGCAATTTTCTCTATTTTTATGATTTTTCCAGCATTCTCTGATTACCAAGGTTACCAGGGGACAGGGGTACTTGGAAACCTCGGAGACTGGTACCGGTGCTGGTATGACAAATTTCAAAGTAGGAGCTCGAGGTACATGGAGACGCCAGTTATTTTAATATAATTTAATAACTTCCAGAAAATAAGAAATAATATCTTTTCTATATATATATGAATGAGAAAATCTAATTTTCCAAAATCTTTTAAAAAAACATTATAGGAAAATTTTTTAAATAAAAAAAATATTAAGAAAAAAATTCTTGTTAAATATATAATTAGAAAACATTCAAAGAAATAATTCAATAAGAAAAAAAAGATTTAAGATTATTATTCTTGAGAATTAATAATAAATTTTAAAATATGAAAAAGAAGAAAGAAATTAAATAGAAGTTAAAAGTAATAGAAAGATAAAATACAAATTCACATGTAGTTATATATGACTAAGGTTTAATATAGGAAAAAATATTAAAATTTTAATCAAATTATAAAATCAAAATCAAAATACATTAAAGAAAGCAAAAAATTAAATTAGCAAATTCACTTGATAAAAGCTGAATTCCTAATAAATGCGGATTTGGACCCAGAGCTTTCTAAAGCAAAATGGCGAAAACCATAAAAAAATGTTATGCGGGCATTGCTAAAACGATCAAGAGAAGATTATTTGCTTTGCTGGAATGCAGTTGGAAAACATAATGTTTTTTCCCACTTCAAAATGCTCGGCGCTGAATGTGCCGGAGCCATATTTGTTTGTTTCAAGATGCTTGGCTGTAAATAAGTCGTGTTTGCACCCTACAATATTTGCTGGGGATGGTATAATTTAAGGTCAGAGACGTCAAAAAGATGTTAGGAGACATTTGTGTTGCGCATCCAAAGAACCTTGCAGTCTCTGAAGACGTTTCGGATACGGGAGAAGCATCTCAGTCCCGGGGAGGCATCCCAGGGGTCTGGAGATGTCTCCCAGTAACACTGCTAATTCCTTGATTAAGTGAAAAAAATTATGTTACCCTTAAACGCGTCCCCGGGCTTAAATCCCTTGATCCTGTCTCGGGGACATCCCCTATGAGCAAGAATTTCCAGGAAACATCCCGGAATCCAGGGTACAACCAGCTGTCCTCAGTAGGAGGCGGGAATTTAACTTTAAAAACACCCACTCAAGTTCTAAAAATAAACAACAAAAATTTAAAACTTAAAACTTCAAATTTATACTTCAAAAAAAATAACCATCTTCCTTATGTTATTACGGGCCCCTACCTCCCAGCTAATGTTGGACATTTTGGCTCATTTTATCATTTGTGTGAGAGGAAAAATGAAAGCGGCGGCAAGGGTTTCAAGCAAGCAACTAAAAGATGACCAGCAAGCAGGGGATAGAAGGAAAAGAGGTTTAATGTAGGGCAGTTTCATCCTTCCATTTTTTCCCAATTTTTTCCAAAGTTTGAAGCATGAAATGTCTAAATGTTTTTTTTAGCTTTTGCATTTTTTCAGTTTAAAGTTGCATTCAATCTTAAAAAAACATAACCAGCGGTGAGGATGACAGTAGCAATGAGAATGAAGTGGAAGTAGGTGGTGGAAACACAAGTGCAAGTGTTGAGGGTGGTAGTGGGCAGGAACCAAACCCATTTAAGGCCCTTTAACAATCATGGAAAAATATACAAAGAGCCCTTTCAGCAAGAAAAACCTCCTCCAATATGTTACACCCAAAGATAAAAAGCAAAAAATTCGGGGGGGGACTGTCATGTTTGTTTGATAGAATTTAAAGACAGTTGTACAAGGGTGCAGTCTCATTTTCTGGGTATCATAGGCAATGGAATTAAAACTTATCCAAAACTAAAAGAAGATGAGAAGATAGAGTGCCATAGATTGCACATGCAGACATGGGGAAACAAGGTGTGGCAATGTCAGCACCTTCTTTTGCAAGTGCAGAATCATCTATACCTATGTCATCCACGATTGGTAGTAGTCAAGTTGGCACAAGAGGAATTAAGAAGATGAGTGGTGGTGACAAGGGAGCATCAGTTGAAGCTATGTTTAATGTGCAAGTAAGAGAAGGCATCAGTTGAAGCAAGTAAGAGAAGCTACAAAGTCTTACATCACCAAATTCTCTTTTGCTCATGCCATACCATTTCAAGTGGCTCGTTCCTCTCACTTGAAACAAATGGTTAGAGATATAACCATCTATTGGTCCCTCGTTAATACCCCCTGGAGATCATAAGCTATGCAATACCCTCCTAGACAAAGAGTATTCCAAGGTTAATGCGCTAATGGAGGATATAAAGCAAACTTCGATGAGGGCAAGTTGCTCCGTTATGATGGATGGGTGGACTGATGTTAGAAATCGGCCACTCATCAATATCATAGTCACATGCCTTGCTGGTTCTTACTTTCTCGAAGTCGTGGATTGTTTAGTGAACCATAATGATGCAAACTTGTAGTTTACTATATTGAGAGATGTCATAGAGGAGGTTGGGTCTGCTAATGTTGTACAAGTGATCACTTGTTCAGCACACGTGTGCAAATTAGCTGGTTTGATGGTGAAGGGTGCTTACAAGCACATCTTTTGGACCCCATGTTTACATGCGTTGAAAGACATAAAGAAGATATATTGGGTGGAGCAAGTGGTGGCAAAAGCTAGTGACATTCAAATGTCCGCTTGCAACCACAACACCTCACTTACTCCCCTCAAAACATTTTCAAAAAAGTTCCTCAAACCTGTTCAGACAAGGTATGCCACCTACTTGATTTTGTTTTACTTTGAATATATGGAAACATTAGAAAAAAATTGAAAATTCAAACATTTGTAATCTAATTACATTGAGCCTTTTATTGCTTTTACCTTTAAATGAAAAAACTATAGGTATGCCACTTACTTCATCTTTTGAAGAGGATGATTGAGGTGCATGAGCCTCTATAATTGATGATGGTGAAATCAGAGTGGACAAGATGACCCAATTCAAGCTCTACTCAAGGAAAATCCATCAAAAAAAAGATCCTTGATGACAGTTGGTGGTCCATTGTGAGGTAAGACATTGCTGAGTTTATTATTAAATTGCCAAATTTATTAAGAATTAAATATGAGATTGATGATTGTATTACTAAATTAAATATTAGATTGGTGATTTTCATATTAAATTTCTGATTTAAATATTTTAATTTATAGTCCAATGTTCCAACTTTCAAAGTTTGCTCTTTCATCTCACCTACTGTAGATGTCATTAGATATGCAAATACAAACTCTCCTAGTCTTGGAGTGATATACAAGACATTTGACGGTGTGCTTGGGAAAACAAAGCAAACAATTTTGGCTAAGGATCCCACATTCGAGTTATATGAGGAAGATATTAGGCTCATTCTGACGCAGAGGTGGAACACAATGAACACCCTGCTTAATATGGCAGCCTTTGCTCTAAATCCCAAATGGTATGCACCAAGGGATAGAAAGGTACCTCCAAATGATGACCAAGAGGTTTTAGATGGGTTCACACGAGTCATCGATAGGATGTATCCAAAGGAGAAGGCTTCAATACTTCACACACAATTCCTTGACTTTGCAAATCTTTGTGGTCCAACAATTGAATGTGGTTGCCACTTGCCTCCTTGCACAAATTGTTAGTTCCTCTGCTACAAAGAGGAATTGGTCCACATATGGCTTTATCCATTCCATCAAGAGGAATAGACATACCTCTAGACAAGTAAAGAAGCTAGGGAACGTGCATATGCTCTTCAACTTCAAGATTGTTAGACTCCATATTATCGACAAACCCCAACTTTCCTAATATAGCTCTATCTGACCTCGCCTATGGTTTCCTCCATGTTGGACCACAAAGATTTGCAAAGTCAAGGAATTGTCTGTGAAGTATTGAAGCCTTCTCCTTTGGATACAGCCTTTTCCTTTGGATACATCCTATCGATGGTGGAAATGGCATCGGAGGGATACACCACAATTGAAGGTGGTTGACACTTGCCTCCTTGCACAAATTGTTAGTTCCTCTGCTACAAAGAGGAATTGGTCCACATACAGCTTTATCCACTCCATCAAGAGGAATAGACATACGTCTAGACAAGTAAAGAAGCTAGGGAACGTGCATAGTGCTCTTCAACTTCAAGATTGTTAGACTCCATAGTATCGACAAACTCCAACTTTGCAATGGGATGTTGATCCTAAAGACGTCACCCAAGGTGATGAGGACAACAGACTAGAGGGATTGGTTGGGGGTCCATTGGATGTGGTGGACCATGACAAATGGCAATGACTTAGATGAGGACTCTAATTTGGATGCAGCATTGGGAGATGCAAACTAGGGGCAGCAATGTATTGTTTTATTTTGTATTTCCTTATTGTAATTGAAAACGAAACTATATGGAAGCAGTGTAGCCTTTGGGCATTTTGCATGTTATTTTTTTAATATCACATGCATATTGACAATGAATTCTTAAATTCTGAATACATATAGAGTATTGACAACGATTTATGAACACAAATGTTCAAGAAAACATGGGGATGTGCCCCTTACTCCAAAATCCGACGTCCCCATCCCCTAAGCCATTTTGGGGATGGCGTGACGCCAAGGGGACATCCCTGTCTCATCCCAATAACCGCTCAACCCTCCAAAATGCCAAGAAACGTCCTAAGTCAGCCAAGGGACGTTTCTAGGACAGCCAACTGTCCCCTATGGTTGGGAAAACCCCCAGGCATTAAAAGACAAAAAAAATGATTTTTTTTAATTTAATTCGCTTCTATTTCTCCATATGAGAATCAAAACAATATATTCACATTCAGAATGAATGAAAATGAAATATATGAGAATCAAAACAATATATTCACATTCCGAATGAATGAAAATGAAATACATGAGAATCAAAACAGCTATTATAAATTCACATGTATGAGAATCAAATATATTCAATAAGGAATAAACAAAAACGGTTGAAGTGAGATCGCTCTGCAACTAGGGCAAATCCCTTGCGCATACTCTGTTCCCCGCGTGTTCTAATAGGTGTGCCATTAATGGCCTCCACCTCCCCGGGGTACGGCGGTCAGAATGGAGAGAGAAACCGCGCCCGGCACACTAGTAATGGCAACAAAGGCTTCATTAAAAGTATTGTCGTAGACCCCAGGAAGGAAGAAAGAAACAAAGTTGTCTCGACGACAGAGGCAATTAAACCAGTTGCAGAGACCGAGGCTAAGAAAAAACTTGCAGCAGTGGCCGTGTCTGTGGCTAAGACTCCACGAGAGCAGAATATAGATGGAGCCCAAGCTTCCAAACCCCAACAAAAGACCTTCAAACAAGCGGTGCAGAATGAGCGAACGCTTCCTGAAGGAGCACGATTCATCTCCGCGCTCGGACCCAACACAGAAAGCTCAGCAGGAGATGGAGGTAAGATTCCTTCGCCACCCGGTCTCATCATTAAAGCTAATCCCCAAATGATGGTCACAATTGAACATGAGAAAACTAGGCTTAAAGATTGTGCAATTTTTTTTGCTGCTGTTGATGCTTCCAAAATCCCGTCTAAAAATTACCTTACTGACTGGTTTCAGAAGATTTGGGGGCAAAAACTAGGGTTTCATTTCTCATATTGTAGGATGTTGCAAAAGGGGTTGTTTTTAATGTTTTTCATAGACCCTAAATCCCAGAAAGCTATAATAGAAAAGCAATTTTGGAATGTGGGGTCGTATGAATTCAGAGCCATACCCTGGTCTCTGGAGGCTTCACACAATGAAGTTTTGGCCTTATCTTGCCCCCGTTGGATCGTCTTTAAAAACATACCTCCCTTTCTACTTAATCTAATCCCTCAAGCGCTCGACCCCGTAGGTAATGTGCTTCGGATTGACCAGTCCAACACTCTTATCCCACACACTGATGTGAGGATCCTTATCTCTTTGCGACCCGAAATTGACTTTCCTAAATCCCTCCATTTCGACCTTGGGGGATGCCCAATAATATGCCATGTCACCTTTTTGGGTGGACTTAATAGCTATTACCTCTACAGGAAAGAGGGCCATAAGAAGCAAGATTGCCCTATCCTTAAAAAACGTAACCCCTCCCCGAATATTAACCCCAAAGAAGCGGCTGAGATCCCTCCCAAAGCTCTTTCTCCTGAAGTAACCCCATCCGCCTCCCTGTCCTGCCATTCTCCCCAGGAGATACAGGGTCTTCCAGAACCACCGGTTAGGTCCACCACAGACTGGAGGAAGAACCCGAAAGATATTGCTACTACCCTTGACAAACTCAAAGGCCAATTTGAAGCCCTCAAAATCCCACCCCCCCGGCCCCTACCCTGGATGTACCGAAGGCTATTAAAAATCTCTCTCCTGCTTACAACTTGGACTTTGGTCTGAATACAGACACCATAAACTCAGGACCGAAACACAAGACTAAAAATGCCCAGCAGATCACTCTAGAGAGGATTAAAATCAAGGCTGATAAAATCAAATCCATCCCAAAACCTAAATGGAAAACATACTCAGTGATTCCTCCAGTTCAAGATGTTCTTAAGACCCAAACCTCCATTATGGGTACATCCGCTGACAAGATGGACTGCTCTGCCAACCCCCTTCTCCCTGACTCTCCCCCCGAACCAAATGGGCTTGACTTGCAATCAATTGGGGCAGATAAATAAGATAAGCTCAATGCTTATAATGTGATTGTTATCCCAGCCCCTCCCCCTCTCCCGCCTCCTCCTAATCTCTGGAAGTTTAGGCCGAAGAGGAGTAGCCTAGCATCCACCCTGACAGAGGGTGTAGTGAGGATGGAGGCTGGACCCAAAGAGGACCTTGACCTGGAGGAAGGGGAAATCAGGAATGATCAGAGAGGCCCCTGCAATGCAAAGGGAGATAAATTCACCTTTGCTTCAGAATCAATCAATAAACAGAAGAAAGATACTAAGATGGACAAGAAGCCCCCACCGGAAATTACAGAAGGATCCAGTATCAAGAAGAGGAGAGGGAGACCCCCCCTCCTACATGTCAACCCTAAACCATTCAAACAAGCAAAAAAAGACATCCCCTCATGTTTTAAGAGTTTCAAGACTCCCATGAGCACTGACAAATAGTTCTCATGTCTTTAAACTGCATATCATGGAATGTCAGAGGACTAGAATCCTCTGACAGGAAATATATCGTCAAAAGATTTATGCAGACTCACAAAGATGTAGATATCCTCATGCTCCAAGAGGTCAAAGCAATAGGCTTCTCTTTAGATATTGCATTGAAATGTATATGGAAAGATGCCACGACATTCTCCTCTAAGCATCAGAGAGGTAAAGGAGGAGCCTCCATGTTGATTGGTCCCAGATGGAGAAAGATGGTCCAAAATTGGGGGGCATCACCCTGCAATAGAGCAGTCTGGATCTAGTTTAAATCTGGAGACCAAACCTTTGGTGTCTGCACAGTTTATGCCCCTAATGACCACCATGAGAGGATTGACCTTTGGAATTGGATCTCAGAATTAGAAGATATACCCTGGATACTAGCAGGGGACCTCAACATGATAGAAAGGGCCCAAGACAAGAGTGGAGGACAGAGATTTGAATGGAAAGGGAATGAGATGGTCTTCTGGAATAGGATGATCTCCAAACTAAATCTCTTTGACCCCCTGGCAGGAAGGAGAAGTGAATCGGAAGGAGTGCGGTTCACCTGGTCTAATTTCCAAAGAGGAGACCGAAGGATATACTCTAGATTGGACAGATTTTACTTGAACAAGCAGCTCTTCAGTTGCCCAAATACCTCAGGGGACAACTGTGTCAAAGTAATACCATACACCCTTTCAAACCACCACCCTATTTGGTCATGCACCCAGCTTATTCCATCCCATGATGTCCCAACCCATTGCCAAACAAGGTTTGCACTGAATTCGTCTCTTCTCCAAGATGAAGCAGTCCAAGCTGCTATTAAAATTATAGCTTGGTACAATCAGGATCTAGCCCAACATAATAATGAGGTGGATAGATGGAATCAAACCACACTATCTTGGCAACAAATGCTTAAGACAGTTGGAAAAAAGAGAGCCAAAGATAGCAGGAAGAAGGAGGTTAAGCTTGTGGAGGAATTGCAAGTTGCTGAGCTTCAGATCCAAAACAACCCCGCAGACCTTGGGCTTTTGGATAAGGTGGTTGGATGCAGAGACTCCCTTAGAAGGCTCCAGCATTACAAGACCAGAGGTGCTAGAGTGAGAGCCAGGGTTAACTGGCTTAATCTTGGAGACAAGGGATCCAAATTCTTCTTCCAAACCCTAAAAAAGAAAGAGGCTAGAGACAGGATTACCTGTATCATGGAGCAAGGCAATAGCATCATGGCCCAGGATGAGATCCTCAGTACCTTTGCTGGGTTCTATAGCAGACTTTTTACCACCGAAGACAATGGATCTATGGCCGCAGCTCTGCAGAAGATTAGTGGTATTATCCCAAATAAAGTCTCAGAAGAAGATGCAACCAGTCTTGGGACAGACCTTACAGCTGCAGAAATTAAAAATGCCATCCTGAGTATGGCCAATGATAAAGCACCTGGCCCGAATGGCCTTACAGTGGAGTTCTATAAGACCAATATTGGGTGGATTGGTGACAGCCTTCACAAAGTTTTCCAAGTTGCCATTGCTGAAGGATCTCTGGGTTCTACACTAAATGCTGGCCTAATCAAGCTGATTCCTAAAGATGGGGATAGACTCCTAATAAAAAATGGGAGACCTATCACATTGCTGAATGTAGGATACAAAGTTCTAGCCAAAGCCCTTGCCATCCGGATTGCCAAAGTCCTCCCTAAAGTGATCAACAGTACCCAAACAGGGTTTGTAAAGGGGAGATACATCCTTGAGAATTTGATCACATGCTGGGAAGCACTAGAGTGGGCCAAGGATTCGCGCCAACAGAGCTCCATGCTTCTTATAGACTATGAGAAAGCATATGACCGAATTGAATGGAGATTCATCCTACTCATGCTAGATAGGTTGGGATTCCCCCCTTCATTCTGCAAAATGGTCGCAACCTTATTAAAGGGGGCTTCGGCAGCTGTAGAGATCAATGGATACAGATCGCAGTTCTTTGAACTCACTAGATCCATAAGGCAAGGGTGTCCCCTTGCCCCAACACTGTTCGTCATAGCAGCAGACTCCCTCCACTACTTACTTAGAGATGACACCTTGTCCCCCCATGTTAAAGGTATCTCCCTCCCCAATGGACAAGAGGTCTCCAATATCCAATTCGCAGATGACATGGCCATCCTCCTAAACATAGAGGAGGAGAATATGGGATACCTAATGCAGAAATTGGACCTATTATGTGAAGCCTCAGGCAACAAGATCTCTATATCCAAGTCCATCATGCTGGGATGGGAAACCAACCCCCCGGTTTGGTGGAACAAATATGAATTGGAATGGGGAGGCCCTTCTCATATTGTGAGATACCTTGGGATTCCTTTTGCAGTTAACCCAAACATTAATGAGATGTGGAATTGGGCTAAGGACAGAATTCTCTCCAAACTCAGTAAATGGGATAGCAACCTCCTCTCTTTCCCAGGCAGAATCCAAGTTTGCCAGAAGATTCTTTCCTCATATCCCATCTACTTCTCTTCATGGCTGTTTAATCAGAACCAATACAGTGTTGTGCAGAAGATTATCCCAGACTTCATGTGGTCAGATGGTAGGGGGAATAAGAAGTACCATGTTGTTTCTTGGAATTGGTGCACCAAAGCTAAGGCTTGGGGAGGCCTAAGGCTGAAGGAACTGAGGACTCAAGGTGTACCACTAGCAGCTAAGTGGATTGCCAAGGCCTCCGTGGGTGAGGAACCTTGGAAGATTCTGATCAGGAACAACCTGTTTAGGGCCCACCCCTGTAAAGCCAAATCCAAGACCCACCTTAGCTTTTTTTATCTTATTAGCATTGACAGCACTATTGCAGTAAGAGGATCTAATGTTTTCTGATCTATTTGGAAGAGCTGGAAGCTGGTTAGGAGATTCCTCTGCAATACATCCCCAACAGAAAATGGTAGGAAGATTTGTGGCTCAAGATCCATATGGTGGAACCTTAATCACAAGAACAAGCCTCTTGCCCTACTCCAAGGATGTTCAGCGAAAGGTTGGGCAGCAAAAGGAATTTGTCATTTTCAAGATGTGATCCAGGAGGACAGGTTGAGCACTTGGGAAAATTTGCAAGAGAGATTTGATCTGCCCTCCTCTCAGAGTAGGACATATAACATCCTCACTGTTGCCATCAACTGCCTAGGACCCATCCGTGGATATTGTTCCCCAGATAACTGCACCACCCTGTTCAACTGGCCGGATGGTACCCCTCTGCATCTTATCAAGGTCAAATATCTCTACCACCTTCTCACCCTTAGCTCAGATATCCTCATGCATTCCAATTCCTTATGGCACCTTGAGACCGCTCCAAAATTATGAAACAAATACTTTACCTCTATTTGGATCAGACCCCTTGAACCTAAAATCTTGTGTTTCTTATGGCACTTCCTATTGCATAAACTTCCGTTCAAAAAACCAGGGGGGGAACCTAATTTGTGCATTGTCTGTAAGCAGCCTGAATCAGTGTTACATGTCTTCTTTGAATGTTTCTTTGCCTCTAAAATCTGGAAGTTGTTTGGCCTCAAATTCAAAACCCATTTCAATACCTTAAATGTCATAACTGGAAGCATTAATGGCAGCAAATGGTGCAA
The DNA here is from genome assembly GCA_018584345.1 of Thuja plicata. NCBI lineage: Eukaryota > Viridiplantae > Streptophyta > Pinopsida > Cupressales > Cupressaceae > Thuja > Thuja plicata. The sequence goes on from MU227207.1 coordinate 684,409, forward strand.
TGTCTTTTGGTCTATTTTGTCTTCTATTATATTGTGGGTCAATAATGATGTTTTGGCAGGGAAGAGCAGGAATCTTACTGAGTCTCTAAGGAGACTCATTTACTCTGATGTTGCCATGCAGGTTACAGCTGTTATTAAGTTGAAAGAAAGTAAATTCCTGCAGTTCCTAAGGGAAGGTGAGACTATGATCAGCAAAAAGGACATTGCACATGGGTACACTACCATTAAACCGGAACCACTGTTTGATAATAAACTCACAGAGTTCATAGACAAGCTGAAGCACCAAGACGCAGCTCCAGACACAGGGAATGCAGCAAAAGGCCCTGACTTTGGCATCATAGGATACAATGATGTATCCCCAGACTCAAATGAGTCAGACAATGATCATGATCTCCCCTCTGATTAGAATGGCCTCTATGTTTTTAATTAAGTAAAAAACTCTCTGCGATATTAGTAATTGTAATTTTGAGCCTTACTGGATAGGGTTGTGGCAGTAGCCAGACCTCATGTAATATTTTGCTTAAAACTCATACGCTCCCATACATGATCCAATTTTGATGTAATATTTTGACCATCTGATACGCAATAGAAAAAATATATATATATATTCAATAAAATAACCATTAAAAGTTTCAGTTGTTTCAACTTCTGAGTCATTGCCAAGCTTGAAAAGTTTCATTCTTGAGTTCTGAAATTAAAGTAAAGCACTATTTTATATCTTTGTATGATTGTACTTTATTTGCTCTGAAAATGTTTACTATTTGGCACTGTCCATAGTGGCTACCATTGGATGATCTACTTCTTCCAGGGATAGTGAATCAGATGGTTTTGAGCCTTTGAATATTGATAGTGATTATTTTTTTTAAATGTCAAAATACTTCAAAAAAAACCTTGCCGCTGCAATTTCATCTAGAAAAATGATGCAATTTTATGCAAATCTGCCACTATTTTAGTAAAAACAGCCCACAATTTTTCTAGACAAACTGACGGAACAATTTTCTGAGTGAACTCGTGATTTTCAATGAAATAACCAAAGCAATTTCAATTTAAAAAACGCGTAAATTTCTCACAAAGTTGACCCACAGATTTCTTGTCAAAAAAAGAAAACATGATTATTAACAAAAACAAAGTCGCAATTTGCAGCAGAAGTTAAGATTTTTTGCTGATAAAAATTGGAAAAAATAGACCAACATATTTACTAAAAAAACTGACCGAAACCTTTGTACATATACAAATGGCAACTCAAAAGGGTATTCATGAGGCGCTTGTGCTTACAAACAATTTAAAAAAACAAATCTCTAATTACTGCAGTGCAGCCAATGCAGCTGCAGATTTTTTTGATAATTGTGGTGTTGATCAAAAACCTTATCGGTTCTTTACGATGGTCTCCCCTCCTTATGGGATGGTGGTTTGACCTCATTATTCAAGAATCTTTATTTATATAGTGATTGTCCCTTTACAGTGCTCTCCTCTCCTCGTGGGATGATTTGACCTCTTTGATCAATTATCTTTATTTATATAAGAGAGCGGCTCTTTACAGCGGTCTCCCCTCCTCTAGGATGGGTCAAACTCTTTTATATAAATGAAGATTCTTGCTCGTCACTATAATTGGCTAAAAATTCTGCAGCTGCATTGGCCACTCTGCAGCATTCGCCCCCCTTCTATTACAGCAGAAAGTATTTATTGTGAGCTATTCATCCAAGGCTGAATGAGGGTGTATTAATTTCATACACATGAAGCCCTGTCAAATTGGCAACTCAGAAGGGTTTTATCTTAGTTGCAGGATGTGTGCCCTCCAATCTGGATGAGTACCAGTTCAGATGTGTCATCTGGATGTGTATGGATGTGTCCAGGATGCGCATCCTGGACTGTATATTTCTTTAATTTTTTTGTATATTTGGCATTTGGCATTGATCAATGGAGTATCATACTATCAAATAATTTAGTTTTATAAATCTGTATATTTGTTTAATTTTTTAAATTTTTTGTGATGTCATACTCATCTTTGCTTTGTTTCTGGATTCTGCTGTGTAAGATTTTTAATTGCATCAACATTTCAGATCACACACACACTCTATATACACACACACACACGTACCCAAACGCATCTACACCCCCAAAAAATATTTTCCACACATCCACGTACTGGGTTCTCATACCCACTTCCAAACCAGTAATTTATGTTTTTATAAGAGGCTCTTGTGCTTACGAACAATTCAAAAAATAATCTCTTATTACTGCAGAGCAGCCAATGCAGCTGCAGAATTTTTTGGCCAATTGTGGTGTTGATCAAAAACCTTACTAGCATTTTACAATGGTCTCCCCCACCTTATGGGATGGTGGTTTTGACCTCGTTAATGAAGAATCTTTATTTATATAAAGATTGGCACCCCTTACAGTGGTCTTCTCTCCTTGTGCGATGGTTTGACCTCTTTGATCAATAATCTTTGCAGTGGTCTTCCCTCCTTTAAGGATGGATCATACTCTTTTATATAAATGAATATTCTTGCTCAACACCATAATTGGCAGAAAATTCTGCAGCATTTAATCTCTTTATATTACAGCAGAAAGTATTTATTGTGAGCTGATTTTCCAAGGCTGAATGAAGGTGTATTAATTTCATACACGTGAAGCCTTGTCAAATTTGCATTAAGAGGTGGCTTTGGGTCACTGCATTGCATTGGTGGTAATGTCTTGTAAGTTGGTCTAACCATGCATTCGTGTGCATGTCATTGGGTTAGCTGCTTGGCTCCATGTCATGAAGGCAAAATTCACACAAGACTCAAGACCCTTACAGGGAGAGGACTGTTTTTCAGATATTGTCTGCTTTCTGTTTTTACTTGCAACAACCCAACAACATTCAGGTTTCTTAAATCTGTTCTGCACAATAATAGTTTGGGGATATTAAGTCTGCCACACTATAAAGCCTCCATCAGAGACGGTTTCATCTCCAAATTACCACAAACTATCTCAGATGATGCAAAAGAGAATCTGGAAAACTCACTTGTTGTCTAAACAGTTTTGTGATATGATTAATCTGAATCAGAGTTGGAGAAAAGGGTTAAAAGAGAATTCATGTTGGTGGGACATGGTGTTCAATTCCATGAAAATGAGTTCCCAACTAGTTTGTCTAAATGTTTTTTATTTTTGTATTTTAAAATTTGAAATTTTCAAAAATCTAGCATTCACTTGTTGCATTTGAGGCTTAAATATTTTTTTTCACAAATATTTGCTATTTCAACTCACTCAATATTCAAGTGATTTGGTATAATAATATTAACTATCCTACTCTTGGAGAGACTTATAATACATATAATAGGATGCTTGGCCAAATGATGGAAGCAATTCATAGTAGGGACCCTAATATGGCGTTTTTAATAAGGACTAGGAGCAATCCTAATCATTTTAACGCAATGGTAGGATAATATGAACACTACAATACAAACTCTCCCACTCTTGGAAAGATTTATGAAACATGTAGCAGCATGCTTAGCCAAATGAGGGATTAAATTCATATTTGGGCCTCAAATGGTTTTTTTATGAGGACCATACCTTGCAATTTTAATACAATGGTGGAACACCATGAACACCCTTCTTTGTATGGAAGTATGTGTTCTCAAGCCCAAATGGCATGCACAAATGGCAGGGGGACAGTTCATCCCAAAGATAAAGAGGTAAAAGAAGTGTTTGCTTAGGAACTTTGAAATATGTATAGCACCATGAAAGCATCCAATCTTTCAGAGGAATGGATCATTTTTGTCTGTCATCAGGGTGGCACATTCACCAAACCAAAGGCCATGCCAAATCGGACTAAATTGGCTAAAAATGACCCCATCCAATCGTGGGCATGGTGGGAATGGCACAAGAAGGATGCAATAGATTGGAGGATGCTTTGCCACTCACCCACCTCCTTTCACAAGTTGCCAAATCCTAATAGAAATTATTCTACATAAAATTTCGTTCAATTTGGCAAGAGGAGTGATTTTACCTATCAACATGCAAAGAAGCTAATAATCACCATGCATATTGCCTCGTGACTTCTAGATCAACAAACTCCTAAGAATCCTCAAACTCAAAAAGACCTACAACATCACATGATACTCATATAAGAAGGTAACCTTTCTTATAGCAAACTATGGTTGAAAATAACTACAAAACACTATCACCTTATAGGCAAGGAGAACACAAAAACTTCTCCAAAAAATTAAAATGGTTGTAACAAGATAATTAAAAATTAACTGTATGAAAATATACCAAAGAATACAGTCCAACGAAATGTGATGTAATGGTAATGGATAACCCTCGCAAGAGCCTGACAAATAACTCTTTCCATTATAAGGAAGCCTATAAATTTATTATTCCAGCAAACATGTGGCAGGGCTGTAGCCTATAAAATTACTATTCCAGCAAACATGTGGCAAGGCTGTGTTGTGACAATTATGGGAAACATTTGAATGCAAGCCACATTCAGGAATCTTAAGAATGCAGTCCAAGCCAACTCCACGCCATGTCAAAAGCAATCCACAACTTCACCAAAATTTACCAAGTTAAAAAAAATTTAATAGCACATTAATCATTCAGAAAGTAGACTAACCCTTGTCTAATAATGTTACAAAAATAGACTGAAATTTTTCCTCATTCCAATAAACCTTGCCCGGAACTGACAAAGAAACTGAAGGTTAAAGGTCACACCAAAGTCGTGATCTATAAGAATAAATGTTTGACAACATTAACTTGATTTCTGTTTTAAGGTAAGGAAATACTAAAACAGCATAAAACAAGCACCATATATTCTACAGATATGCTACAGCATTAATCCTTTTTTGGTCAAAAATTAAACTCCTCTAAACAGCCAAGAAACTCTGCAACACTCTACAAGCTTTCAGGAACTTCATGGAAACAAGTAATAAAAAAGTTTTTGTAAAAGTACCGGCAAGGCCAAGTCGGAGCTCCAAATCTTCTTCCCTTATAACTGGTTCATGAACATTTTGTACAGAAAAAGAATTTCTTGCCTGTCCATAATAAATCTGAGTGAATAACAGATTACAATATGATACAAATCAAAAACAACTTTGCCTAATCTAAAGCATACAAGATAATTATGCTAGATCCACGTGACATAAGAAATATCAGAAACAAACAGAGCAATAAGTGTCAATAATAGATTATAATGATTGCCTAGCATTAGGATAATCCATGGCTAAATCTTAGTCAATACAGACAGATTTAACTTGCTACAGTTTACATCTGTAAAATGTTACAAAGTTAGAAAACTAAATTAGATAAAAACTCCCATGACCAGGTATGATAGAATTGAAGCAGTAGAGATCCAACAAAGAAAGACTTCCCCAATAGAAACAACTTACAAGTAAACACATACACACATAATGCCATGTGACTTTGTTTTATTGTAAAACAAATAAAGTTTGGACCTACTAAAAAAATGCTTAAGTAGCATACCGGATTAAATGGCCCTGAAGTTGACATTACAACATCGTCGTCGTCGTCGTCGTCGTCGTCCAAAACAAATATGGGGAGATTTGAGCCCATCCTCCAATTGATTGCCAGTGTGGCTTAAGTGACTTTGACTGCCCCCAACCTCAACTCCACTATACAATTGTCCTTTGACCTCAAATCGTTCATGACAGTATTGTTACTTGATCACCGCTACATAGATTTCAACCAAAAAAGTCTCAAACTTGTCTCCCATCAACTTGCAGAGCAATGAACATGAGAAACTTGTGAAGTTAAATAGCACAAAAATTGACTACAGAATCCACATTTCAAAACAGCACTCAAAGCAAAATGAAAAAATAATCTCAGACATTAGAAACTTCCAAGAAAAAGAGTAACTCAGGCAACAAAAGAAAATGACCTGCCAATCTCGATAAAATGAATCATCTCGAAGAATTCCAGACCATTTCTAATGGAAAAATCAATAAACTTAGAACGCTTGAAAATGTAAGAATTATACCCATGGTTTTCATAATCCTTGCTGACATAACTGCATATCTTTTTTATGATTACATAGTGAGTGTTTGTTTTTGGGCCCCACATCCCTTTACAACAAATCTACTACAGGACTTACAATTTCAACTTGAAAGAATCTGCTTTAACTGCAGGAATACCACTCCAATTGCAGTGATACTTCTTAACACACACTGTGGCACTACAATGTCACCTAGAAGAATTAAACCTGGGTCTCCGACATGAGAGCCCTATGGACCAACCAATTGAGCTCAACCTTGCAGATGGCAGAAGTGTGCATCAATCCCCAGCAGATTTGATATTCAGCACTACTTCATCTCCTTATTGATGTCCATACTCTACTACTATTCAAATTAAAATTTATAGAGCCAGCAGGAAAAATCATTAATTTCTTTAAATTCTTTTTCTTTGAAAAGAAACCCACTTATTAGATCACCATCAAATATACACTGCCTTTTCCTGCAACATTTGGATAGGATAAAAATACATTTGATTTAGAAGTGCTCTAACGTACCACTAACTTGTAGCTCAATGGACCAAATGATACAAAACTTGCATTGGAAGTCTGTCCTATAATTTTCAAATACAAATGCATACCAAATAAAGCATCCCACCAGTGGAAACTTTAAAAACCTAACACGGCACAAAATTTTATTAAATTAATTTCTCCAACTATCTAGCATTTGGCCAAAAAAGGATTTCGCAGAGCTTTTCTTAATAGCTGATAGTAGTTTTGAGTGACATTTCAAACCAAGCTGCCTAACACCCCATAAGGGTGACCAAATCAGGTGAACCTGGTAAAACTAAAGGCAAAACAGAAGTTGTCCAAGAGTTTGAGCAGTAATAAAAATGGGTGACACTCATAAGCATGATTTCGAGACTTCATAAATGTTCAAAGAATTTCCCAACTTCCAAGCTGAGTCAGACATAGTGAGCCCAGAATTAATAATTCTTTAATGAAACACCAGAAATGAAAAGGAAAGAACACCTTAAATCCGGTAATCTTCCGCTCTCCTTCATTTTAACATATAAATTTATGCTTTATAACATACCCAGAAAACTAATAGAGAGTATTTAGTGCTTCATAGAATAATTTTACAATTTTAACTGGTTCTGCTAAACTTTTGTCTGAATTTGATTGAATTTTGACAGATTTAGTTCTGCGAGCATTATTGCTAAAGTTTTGATAAACTCTGACCCCAAAATAAGTTTGCTGATTTCTAAGCAGTTTTTCACAGACTCAAAGCAAGCATGCCTAGTCCAAGTTGAATCAAAATCTTGATGCTATGCAACTTCATAAGCGCATAACTCGGATTTCAACCCGCCTCATCGTAATAAGGTGGGAGCGCATAACACTAGCAGAACGTAAATTACCCCACACCACTTTTAAAGGCATTTAAAAAAAAAACAAGAAAACCCGCACTGGAAATGATAAAGAGACAATTGACGAAAAGAATGAGCGAACTAGGAGCGCAAATATAGCTGGGTAACAACAATATTGCCTGCATAATTCCGGACATGCTTAATACCAACCCGCAGTCGATAGTTTCACCGGAATAAATTCCCAAATGCAAACCCTAAGAACAAACCCTAAAATGGGAGAAATAGAGGCTCATCACAAAACCAATTAACCAAGAAAAAAAGAACACAAGATCAAGAAAAACATACACAGTTGATTTCAGAAGCAATCTTTCTAAAACTGTGGAAAACTTATGTCATCTATAACAAGCAAATCCTTTAACCAACAGCGGCATTAGGCATCCAGTTTAAAGCAACGGCCTTAAACCCTAACAAAAAGCTCAATGGCCTCAGGCATTGCAATTTATAGCAAAGAAACATGTTACAAGCTATCATACCTGATGAGAAGAAGATTGAATTGATCAGAGAACAACATGATGAATGCAGGGCAAAGTAGAAAACTAGTAGCGCTCCATGGCAGAGCAAATGTTGAACGACAAATAAGGTCGGTCCCCCGAGGCCTTTTAAACTGTGGCCGTCCTCGCCCTTCCAGATTGGGAAGAGCAAAGGATGTCCATTTCTCTGTTTTGATTTCCAACGCCAAAATCGCCGAGGAATTTTTTATTTCTCGAGACTTAAAGTCAAATCGTGGCAGCTTTTTCTCTCTACTTTCGAGCCGTGTACAAACACAATCTGGGATTCCACAATAATAATGTAAATGGGTCCATCCAAGAGAGCTTGTGCGTGCTGGACTTTTAAAATGCCTTGCCTTCCCTTTCTTACCCGCCAAAAATAACAAAGTGATGATTTAAAACATATTTTACAAATGTCTCGATTGGGAAAAAAATATTAGAGCACAAGGGAAGACTATGTAAGGAAATATTTTTTTTTACTGATTTTTATTTAAGTAATTTATTATTTTTCTTTTTTAGAATCATTAATTTATTGTTGTTGAGAGTGATTGTTTAGATATGCATAAAATCAATATATTTTAGTTGTAGTTAATGGACGAGGCGGCTAAAGTTCTTTACAATATGTACTATTAACCAAATTTCAAAAATCAGAAAACCTAACAGATTTTCGCTATATTTTAGTTGTAGTTATTCGAGGTGGCTAAAGCTCTCTACAAAATGTACTATTGCGGAATTTTCAGCATTTGTTCTTATGATCTACATATTTTGTGGTCGAAAACCACAAAAATGTAAAAAGATCATTGTGTTTTCGTGAATTTGAAAAAAAAAAGTTTGCCATTTTTTTTTGTCTTTGGTGTGTTTTGTCTGAGCTTAGCTCATGTCATCGTTATTAGGTTTCTTCAGTCCATATTTAATGTGTGTTTATTTTTCTTATTGAGTTTCAAATCATTCTCTATAATTATGCACTTTACTCTCTAGCTCTCCATTCTGATGATGTATGATTCAAAATATTGATGAGAAAATTGAATATGCGATTAAGTCCAAAAGCTCATAATCACATCAATATATTTTAGTTTACAATTAAGATTTGAGAAATATTTACTCTCTCAAAGTGGTTAAGGTATGGTCTCCATCTTATTCTTTTGAACGTTTAAGTCTCTATCTTTGCTATATAGTCTCTATCGATCCTTGGTAAGCTCGTAATGAACCATACAACTAATCTCATTCTTTTAAAGTGTTAAGTCTCTATATTCACTAAGATGAGATCCTTGTAGACTTGAGTCATACAACTTCCCTCAATCAAACTCCCATTTTCAACCAATCAATTATTATGCTAATAAAAAGACCACTTCTACCACAAACATCGAATTTAATATTATATTATTATTATAACATTATGTAATGTCTTGTCTTAATTATAACACTCCAAACATTTTTAAAATTTGTAAGAAAATTAAAATTCAAAAAACAAATATATTTATGACCAGCGATCTTGTTCCACTATCACCACCTTTTCACATAGAAATAATGATAAAAAGAGCTTTAAGATTTCTTTAACGTACATGTCCACGTGGCAAAAAATATAGCGTGTTTTGTAGATTTCGTTATGTCGTTTTCCAACGAATCTTTGCCGATCCTAATTTTTAAAGATTTTGTTACTAGGATTTGTCTTATTCGCCTACCCTACCTACCATTCTAAACTTAGTGTAAAGGTCCTGCAAAAGTGTGGACATCCTTATTTTAGGATTCTATTTTTGCTTTTATAAATTTGCAAGCAAATATGTGTGGCATCCTCTAAAGCTGATTTTCAAAACTATTATAATTTAAATGGGTGGAATTAGTCAAAAAGGTTTTTGGTTGGTGTATTGGTGAAATTAAATAAATAGCTAAATAATGAGAAAGTAAAAAATATTAAATTAAATTTGTGAAAAATAAAGGTGATATTTAGCTTAAAGTGTTAAATATTTTATAGATTTAGCTTAAAGTGTTACATTTGTGAAAAATAAATGTGATATTTAGCTTAAAGTGTTAAATATTTTAGTGGCAAAAAATATAGCGCGTATTGTAGATTTCGTTACGTCGTTTTCCAACAAATCTTTGTCGATCCTAATTTTTAAAGATTTTGTTACTAGGATTTGTCTTATTCACCTACCCTACCTACCATTCTAAACTTAGTGTAAAGGTCATGCAAAAGTGTGGACATCCTTATTTTAGGATTCTATTTTTGCTTTTATAAATTTGCAAGCAAATATGCATGGCATCCTCTAAAGCTGATTTTCAAAACTATTATAATTTAAATGGGTAGAAATAGTCAAAAAGGTTTTTGGTTGGTCTATTGGTGAAATTAAATAAATAGCTAAATAATGAAAAAGTAAAAAATATTAAATTAAATTTGTGAAAAATAAAGGTGATATTTAGCTTAAAGTGTTAAATATTTTATAGATTTAGCTTAAAGTGTTACATCTGTGAAAAATAAATGTGATATTTAGCTTAAAGTGTTAAATATTTTAGTGGCAAAAAATATAGCGCGTTTTGTAGATTTCGTTACGTCGTTTTCCAACGAATCTTTTTCGATCCTAATTTTTAAAGATTTTGTTACTAGGATTTGTCTTATTCACCTACCCTACCTACCATTCTAAACTTAGTGTAAAGGTCATGCAAAAGTGTGGACATCCTTATTTTAGGATTCTATTTTTG
>MU227207.1:696111-724588 GCA_018584345.1 Thuja plicata
CTCTCCCATTCTTCTATAAATAGAAGCCTGTTTTGAGAGCAAATAAGCCTTCACTCAAGATTAGAATTGCATTGTTATGCTGCCATTTCCATTCTAGAATTACATGCTATTTCATCTCATGCTAGTTTATTATTGTTATTTCATCATTTAGAGCTAGTTTGCATGCTTTTACATAATTTAGCTTGTTTTCAATTAAAATCCTTCATGCTAGGATAGTATTGGTCACTGATTTAGGAGCATATTCTGAGGGCTGATATGCAACTAATCACACTCTTTCTAGTTAGAAGGCAATAGATCGATTTTAGTGGGTTTCCTATGTTTTTCATGTTTTCACTAACCCCATGATGCTAATATAATGATCTATTGAGTGTTTGTGTCCATTCCGACAGGTACCCATTTACACACGAACAGATGGTATGGCAAGTCTCTTTGGTGTGAATTGCAGGTGCATGCGGGAGGAAAAGGATGACTAGTTCAGAAGGTTGTTCTCCCATGTGCACAAGTAGCAAGCAAAGGAAGCTATGATCAAGGTCATAGGGAGCAAAGTGTGGGTAGAGGAAGATGGGCATATCCATGACGAAGAAATATATGTAAAGTTGTGTTCCCATGTTGTCTAGATTGTAGGAACATACATTAAAGGGCAAGGAGTAGCAAGAAGGACAGTAGCACATGAACATTGTGTTATAATGATGACAAAAGTATTAGAGTTGCAAATTAAAATCCACAATGGGGAATTAGCTGTAATTTTTAACCTGAAAATGGAAGGAAAGAAAGTCAAAAAGGGAAAGCTAACAATAACTTCATAGGTGAGAATAACAACTTGCTTACCACTAAAAAAATGGAAAGGAACTTTGAACTAAGTAAGGACTTATTTTCCTCTTTCACCAGCTATAGATTTCATATGTAATATTTTATTTATCTATATTAATATAGCAAGTTATCCCCTTAGGTAGCAATTTTCCAAAGAAAAAATGAAACTATAGATACAAGTGATTATGAAATCAAAACAGTATAAGTGGGGAGATTCTATAAAATGGAAAAAGAAGAGAAAAAGTCTTACTTGACCACGAGGAGTCTTGAACCTGTGATCGCTTTGGAATTGCCAATCAATGGTCATGGGAACAAAACACTGGGAGGTTGTTTTTCGTCAACAAATACATAATCAAGGAATGAAATATATTTACAGGTGAATGCATTAAGATAAGAATACTAAGGTATGGTGATACTATACCTCAGGAATCAAGTTGAAATAGAGGCTTAGAAAAGCATCAAGGGGTTGGGATTATGACAGGATTGAATCTTGCATTTTAAAGGCATTGTTAGCCTCCAAGCGCAAGGCTTCAAATAGGCAAGGCAAATGAGGTATGCAAGTAGGGTTCATTTGTGAAGTCGAGCCAAAGGGACTAAAATCACAGGGCTACGTGGAGAAGGCTCAAGGGCGTGTCTTTGTATAGGTTTGCAATTATGGACACGTAAGGGGTCTTCCTATACTTTTTTATTTCTCCTTATTTTGTAAGTCAGGCTTTATGAGTGTCAGTTTTATTTTCTTCACTGTCGGCCCTTTTCTTTGTCGACGTTCTATTGTTTCATCCTAGTGTATAGTTATTGTCGTGTCTTTAGTGATTGTACTAAGCAATTATAAAGGTCATGTCACTCAGTTTAAATAATAACAATGATATTAATGTGGATTCGAATGGTTTGTAAAATAATTTTAAGTCACTTAATAAAGTTGTTTTACAAAAAACCTATCTCTTTCCCATATTTTGCATCGTTTATTGCTAGGGTTTGTAGTGACTAGGAGGGTAATGGCATTGGAAATGATAAGCATATATCCTTGAACCCTAAGGTTTTATATGTTGTTCCTAATATCAATATGATGAATGTTATTCTAAAAGACAAAGAAATGCTAAAGAAAATTATTTTTTCCAGTAGTAGGGGACACTAATAAGGCCCCTACTCATAAATGCCTTGATGAATGGTTTAACAATATATGGTTCAAAAAAAACTACGGGTCCAAATATCCTTCTGTCGTATGATGCAAAGAGGTTTGATAATATTTTTTTTAAGATTGTCATATGTGAGAAGTTGTAGCAAGCAAGTAAAAATGGAATGTAGGGAGTTGTGCCTTTAGTGCCCTAAAGTGGATGTCAAGGGTCATTAATCATGAATTTATTGTTTCATCATGTCCCAGATGGCTTACTATCAAAACACTCCTTTGTTTTGCTCCTTAATTCTTTTTATCCTTACTTCCATAGGTGAAGTTTTGAGGATGGATGACCCAAGGGTCACCTTGCCTCACTTGGATGTTAGGGTTTTAGTTTCTATCAATCCTAGTGTCAACATCCTAGAAATAACCATATACAACCTATATAACAATATATTTTCTTGTGATTTTGAGGTTCTTGGAGGCATAAATGCATGTTTCCTCTATCACAAAGAAGGCCTTGTCATATCATTCATAAGGCTACGAAGAATGGCTTAAGATTTAAAAATGTGGTCACCCCTTGAAACAAAGGTCTAGATCCCTCCACCCTCATTGATTCGAGCTCCCCTCCCCTACATTTGTCTCCCCCTCTCATAACCTACTTGTTAGGAAAATGTGTCTTAATCTTGCAACTTTTAGTGAGTTTTCATTTGAGCATGAATATTCCCTATTCTTTCCCTGAAGTTTTGGATGGGCTATATAAGCATGTTGATAAATGTTTGTTCTAAGATCATGTCCATTTTTTAACATATTAAAGATTTCATTTTTTAAAATTGTCAAAAATCATTACAAATTCATTTTTGAAGGATTTAGAGGCTCTGAAATGACTTGAAAGTATGGGTATCCAATTTGGCATGTTACAAGGTGCATAGCACATTGTGAGCCTTTTGATGTTTTAAATGGTTTGTCAATCGGACACCTAGCTCAAAAGTTATGGCCTCCAAAAGTTGGGTCTCCTAAAATAGGAAATGTACAAACATGTTGAACATGTAAATGAATTGTAAAAGGGAGTTACACATTTTGGTGTGTGTTTTGACACATCATAGGACATATTTGATGTTATGAAAGATGTGCACCACTTAATAAGTGAATTTTAGCCCATGGTTTTGTAATGTTGTTTGATAATATCATGAATTGTATCTCATATATATTAGGTGTGTAAGATAGAGGGTGTATGTAAGAGGCATATAGCTATCCAATTATCTATAAACATTTGGTAGGAAATACCAGTGAGATAAGCTCGCTCCACAAGTTTATTGTAATATTATTGATTTTTTAATAATATATTGAGCAGCTTGGAGTGGGATGTTTCCCCCAAAAAAAAATTTCCCATGTAAATAATTATGTTGTTGTATGCATGCTATTTTTGTTAAGTTTCTATAATTGTTGTAAATATTTGAGAATTTTTTTACGTTACCTCCCCTCGAGGTTAGTGTATAAAGTTGTATTGCTATTTAACTTCCTGACAATTGGCATTATAGCCCGATCACCTTTGGTTTTAGTTGTGGGTTGTTGGGTTTTTTTAAACTAATCCAAATTTGAGTGCGAGCTTGTGTAGAAAATACTATGTTATCTTGTTACGGGAAGTTCTAGATGGATAGTTCCTTAGGGAGAACAAAGATGGAGAAATTTTATTGAGATAATTTTGAAATACGAAGGATTCGCTAATAGATTGAGATCTGTAGTCCAAACTATTGATGAGAATGTCACGATACCCACAAATCCAAATGAGGCTGCTAAATATGTTGTTGCTATATATTGTAAAACTAAGGGTTTAATCATATTGTGCCTTGTAGACTATATTTTAGTAAATATCTATGACAAGTCTTTTGCAAAGAGTCAATGTAAGAATCTTGGTGAGATGTATCAAGTGAAATCTTTTGTAAATAAGTTTTTCTTGAGGAAGAAACTATATTCCTCAAGGATGGAGGAGGGTGGAAAAATTACACACCACCTAGAAGCATTAAATATGTTAGTGGATTATTTGGCATCATTCGATGTCAAGATGGATGACGAAGAGAAATGTTATATCTTGCTTTGTTATTTACCTGATTTGTGAGATTCTCTTATTATGGTCATCGATAATACTTTTGTTGTTTTGAGGGTAGAAGACATGACATGTTTTTTTCTTTCCCCATAGATGAGGAGAAAGGTATTTATTAGTTCTAAATAAGCCCCAATTTCTCATGAAAGACCTAAGAAAAAAGGCAAGAAGAATGAGAAGTGTAATAAATCCAAATCCATGGGAGATCCAAATCTCTTAGAAAGTACAAAGTTATTTATTGGAATTGCAGTAAGCCTAAAGATATTTGTGTAGACTATAAAGGAGAAAACAAGAATAAAAATAATAAATTTGAATATAACTATTGGTCCAAGAAGGAAGATGGTGATGTGCTCAATGCAGCTTTGGTCACTCATATATGTGATGATGCATGGTTAATTGACTTAGGTGCATCTCTTCATATGACCTATAATCAAGATTGATTTTGTTATTATAAATAATTTGATGGTGGTAAGGTGTACTTGGTTGTTGGGTTCACCCTGCAATGCAATGGTTGGTTGCAAACTATGTTAACGTGAAGGTCATGTATTCTAATCTCATGTAGGTCCTTGAGTTGGGGGTGAATTCATTGTAGATGAAATGATTGATGCTCGAGCTTGGTTGGTGTGCCACATGAGTTGTAAGACAGTGTGCATGACACATACTTGGATATAAGTAGTAGCTCATCCCATTCTGATCCAGACTAGCGTATCTAGTGTTTGTTGGCAGCAGTCACAAGGAGTCATGAGGATTCTATTACTGAAGAAATCTATAAGGATATTGGCACAGAAGGCATAAGGGGACATTTTCTATAGGGAAATATAAGGAGTTTGGCATAGGAGACATAAGGGTCCAAAGAGTGGTGGAGAGATAAGGTGGCACTCAGGAGTGATAGGGAGTTATGGAGAGATAAGGTTGAGTAGGGAAGCATAAGAGTGGAAACAAATTCAAGGAAATATATATAGATAATGGTAGATATAGGAGGCATTAATGCCTCGACAACCTCACAAACATAATTGTGGGGATGGGGTCCCCCAAATGTGACCCCACTAGTTCAAAGATCTAGTCAAAAGTGATTGTCGATAAAAAAGGTGTTCTTGGGTGATAATTCTCATTCAAATATTGTTGTTCATGGTAAATTTAAACCAAGTTTGTTGATGGTAGAATAAGAAATATTAACGATGTGCTGCTGAAGACATATTTTTCCATTAGTATGAAAGGAAAAATAATTTTGAACCGTTGGTAACACCAACACTGAAAGACAGGTTTAGTACAACCTGGCAGACAAGTTCACAAGGGAACCCGACGACACAATTTACAAGTGCAAATTGAAAATGTTACAAGAAGAACATGAAAGAGTAACCCAACATAGGAACCCGACAGAGCAAGGCAACCTGACAGAAAGTTCACAGAAGGAACACCGACAGACATACTACAGAGAAACCTGAGCACCAGTCTACCGAGAGACAGTTATAAATCCTGAGAAATGTGGATCTGACTTCCACATCAAATAAAACACTTGTGTTTTATATTTAGCTTTTTAATTAGCTTTAAATCCATTTCTTGAGGGACAAGGAATGTAATTTTAATTGTTTTAATCAGTCTAATTGATTGGAAACATGCAAACTAGGAGATCAAGGTCAAGTTGTAAACCTTTGATCATAGAGTTATCATTGTAATACGTGAAACTAAAACAAGTCAATCTAATGTATAAATAGATGTGCAATCAATCAAAACAAGATGATGTGATGGTGATTGTAGTCGAGGAGCACATTTGTGGATCAAACAAAGAGTTTCAAGGAGAAGATCAACAAAAGATGAAATAGGTTATCAAGAACCAGATTCAAGGCTACCGAGCATAACAGAGGTATTGAATAATCACTATAGGTGATAATTGTACATATAAACTTTAATGGATCTGTAATCAACAATTTTAGATTGTATATAATTAGGTCACTGAATATTTTTTACAACATTCTAACAAGTATAGCAAATAGAAGAACTCATTTCAAGAAAGGTGGATTTAACAATCCTATTGTAAACCTCTTAACTGAGTGCACACTAAACAATGTTGCTAAAGCTCTTAACAGAGTAGACCTTAACTAGTGTCCAAAAATTACTCCTAACAAGGTAGATCATTAGAAATGATCAAAATTGTAATCCTTAACCAACCCCTTCCATTCTTCAGATAGTGAAGTTTTGTGGGTTTCATCCCCACCACAATTTTTACTTTCTAACAGGGTTGTTTGTGTTACCAAATCTTGTGTCATGTGTCAATACATTTCATGAATGTTTACATGTTATTAAGTTTATGAATTGGTAGTACGTGCATAAAGATAAAATAATAGATATGGTTGGTAATACAATTGATTACTAAATGGATTAAGGTTAAGTGATAAAAGTTTTAAGGGTACTAATTCACCCCTCCCCTCTCAATACACACCACTCCATTATTTCCAACAATTGGTATCAGAGCTAGATCTCTTATTTGGAAAATTTTAAATACTCGAGAGAAAAGATTATACAATGGAAAGGTATAAACTAGATAAAGGTATTGAGAATCAGAAGCTAGAAATAAAGATCTTCTATGAACAATACAAAGCAACAAGAGTCAAGATGAGAGAGCTACTGGATGAAAGAAATATTATGGCATCTCACTGTAAAGAAACAAACTATCATGAAGAAGAGATACCAGATTTATTTGAGTCATCAAGATCTACATCTAGCAAAGCATCTCACACATCTGAAGGAAGCATCAAAAATCTGAATGAAAGCAATCAACATCTGACAGAAAAAGTAAAGATTTTGCAAATCGGTCAAGAGACACAGATGGTAAGGATGATTGATGTCATGAATAATGCTAGACAAGTTGAGCAAGAAAGAACACTAGCTAATGATGACAGGAGGAAGATCACTGAAAAGCTACAAGAGAAAGAGTCAGAAATACAGAGACTTACTGAACATCATCATGAGATCACCAATCATATTTTTCTTATGAGTCAGGAGGCAAACCTAATGAACATAGTGTTGGGATTAATAAGAAGTATGTACAGAGAGGGGAGGGGTGAATTAGTACCTCTAAAACTTTTTGTATCCTTTAAATTAACCTTTGTAATCAATTGCATATCCATTCAATCTAATATATACTATCTTGATGTGGATTATATCAATTCATAACATTAACATACATGTGAATCATTCATAGAAACATTCATGAAAGTAATTGACACATAATACAAGATATGATATCACAGAAAACTCTTGTTAGGAAGTAAAAACTGTGGTGGGGATGACACCCACAAAACTTCACTATCTACATATTGGAAGGGGTCGGTTAAGGCTTAAAATTTGATCACTTCTGATGATCTACCCTGCTAGGAGTATCGGTGGAGACCTGTTAAATTCTACTCTGTTAAGAGCTTTAGCAACACTATTGAGTGTGCACTTGGTTAAGAGATTTAATGTTGGACTGTTAAATCCACCTTCCTTGAAAGGATTTTTACACTTTGCTCCACTTGGTAGAATGATAGCAAATTATAAATTGACCTAGTAAATGCAATCTACTATTTCTGATACAGATCCAATTTAGTTTACATGAAAAATATTATCACCTAATTGTGATTGATTAATACCTTTGATTATCAGTTTCCTCTGTTCTTGGTTCTGCTAACCAAATCCTCCTTTTGTTGTTCTTGTTCTTGAAAACTCTCAATTCAATCCATAGACGTGCTCATTTTGTTCTCCTCTCTATTTTCTCTTATCACATACATACACAGTGAATGATTGCATCATCTATTTGTAGATGGATTGACTTCATCGAGTTTTGATAAAAACAATGTTAACTCTAAGATCAGGTTTACAACTTATACCTAGATCTCCTAGTCTATGTGTTTTAAATCAGTTAGACTGATTAAAGCACTTACATTAATGTTTCTTATCCCTAAAGAAATGGATTTAAAACAATTAAATATCCTATAAATATAATACACTCGCTTTATCTGACGTGGAAGTCAGATCCACTTTTTGCGGGCTGCAACTGACTTTCAATTATGTCTGTCAGTCATGCTTGACTGTCCTTCATTTTTGTCTGTCAGTTGCATTGTATATGTCTTGTTGGTCTGCACTGTAACTTGCATTTTGGGTTCCTCTGTCAGGTTCCACTTTATCTTTATGCTTTGTGATTTTTGGTTTACACACTAACTTGTGTCATCGATTCTCTCTGTACTTAGTCATCTTTGGTGATCTCTTAATCTGATCTTCAGTTTGCTCTTTCCTGTCTTTTGGTGTACGCTTACTGAAAGTGTTGATTAGTATACTAATGGAAAATTAATGTCATCAATCTCCCCCTTTGACATTAGTATCAAAAACTGATATGTGCAAAATACTAACAAATGTTAAGTATATACAACATATATAATCCTTAGTCATTTAATGACCCCCCCTCATGTATATGCCGATATATTTGTACATATGATATCTTTTCCTTCTACATGTCATTTTCCCCTTATGAATATACATATACATATCTACCATTTGCCCATCTGAATGATTGTATATAACATTTTCCCTTTTTATTTTGTACTTATATCATTTCCCCCTTTATTTGATATTAAGGGCAAAGGTCATTTACCTTAGAGCTTATCAAAAATACAAAAATGTGAAGACTTCATGTCTTCCATTATTTTTTTTCCATTTCTCTTTGTGGTTCTCCAGAGCCATGTGCTCGAGTGTAATTTTGGAGTGCATATCATAGATGTTGTCTGCAACAGACATCTCGGGAGTTCCTATTAGTTACCTTGCTGCACTGATGTGTTGTTGGAGCAGTGTTAGGTTTGGTATAAGTTGAGCTTGTAGCTCAGTTACTTCTTCTCTAAAATGTGTTTTTGCCTCCCATAGCTCCTGCCTTAACCTTTTTATTTCAATTATCTTCTCATAATGCAGCTTGACAGTATTGTCTCCATCTGTGGTTAAGCTACTAGCACTCTTTGCTAGATCTGCATCTAGCTTTTCTATATTGTCACTATTCTCCTTAGTGAACTTATCTATTGTGCTCAGCTTTTGAATTAAGGTTATAGCTTCATATATGATGGGCTCTAATTTAGATATAAATTTTGATAGCTTTACCTTATTTAGTGCCACTTCTTGGTTGATGTTCTCAATGAGCTTTTGTTGGTACTTCATCTTGGCTCTCTCCTCTATTGCCTTCTCAACATCAATATTATGAGTTGTAATTGCATCGGTGAGGGTAGCTAATTGCTCAAGTATTGGTTTGTTCAAATCAATGTCAACATCGGGCACTATTTGATGTAGTATGTCCCATGTTGTCTCTAGTACCATGGAGTCCATGTGTTGTTTCTTCAGCTTCTCTTGCAATGCCTTCCTTTGGCATATTTCTCCATATTCCTGTAGAGCTTCAAAGTCAACTGTAGAGGGGTCACACTTTGGTATTTCAATGATTTCATCCAATGTAACCTCTAACTTGCTCTTCTTTGTCTTTTTCTTCTTCTTCTGTGACTTAGTAGAATGTAACACTATTGCAAATTTCTTGACCTTTTCTTTTGTGCTCGATGAAGTGACATGTTGTGCTTCTTTATGCTTCTTGGTGTTGGTTTCAGCTCGTCGGGGGTCTGCAGACGTCTCCAAATTCACCTTAACATCGTCGGTAGCACTCTTGTCGATTTCCTTAGGAGTACCATCTTTTGGTTTGTCTCCTTCATTGGTGTCATTTTCTTCATCAATTTTGGTTTCTGCATTCTTGTCTTGAGTATCTACATCTTTTTCCTTATCTCCTTTAGTAAAATTATTAGTGTCGATTACATATTAAGTATCTCTGATGTCTTTCTGACCATCGGTTTTATCCTTGTCTGCTTCTTCTCTTGCATCCTTTGGAGTATCCTTCTCAGGTAATTTTCTTGTTTCTTGCACGATATTGATAGTTTGTATCAATATTGGCAGTTTGCCTAGAATGTTCACCCGTGCAGTATCAATTGTTGTGTCATGTTCATTGGTTGTGTCTTTTGCAACAGTGATATCTTCATCCTTATTGATTTCATCTGCTGGTCATTGGTAATGTCAATGACATTAGTATCCATAATGTTGTCATTTGTGGTATCATCCCATGTATCATTTGCAACATTTGTAGTCTTGTTCCCTATTGTATCATCCTCTTCTTTATCTAACTCAATGGATGTATCATCTTGAGTTTCCTTTTCAACATCTTGTTGTTGAAGGTCTTTGTCGGGGCTTTCCTCCTCAATTGGTCTGTGCATGATCTTGCACCATTTCTTGTGGTTATCTTGTTCAAGTTCAATTAACCTGCCTTCAAGAAATTTATATGCCCTAAGCTTTGGTGAGAATTCCTTCTTGTATTTCTCCATCATCTCATCTATCTCTTCCTTCTTTGATTTAGGTGGCATGAGAGAAACAAGTATTCTCTCTCTCTCTCTCTCTCTCTCTCTCTCTAATTTCTTTCTCATTCTTCAAAGCAAATGTCCAACGAGAGGACAATCTATCCAATAGTTCTCTTGGAACATGACTACCTTCAAATTACATTGGTACATATTTGAAGTTGTACATTTTAGCTATAATGGCATCCTCAATCTTATTCTGATCTTCTTGATTTAATTTCAACCATTTTCTAATGTTTGGATCTGTAATGGATCCAAAATTTGCAATATATACACAAATGTCATCAATAGTTTCAGGTTCTTTTACCTTGACATTTTATGCCTTTAAGGCTTCATCTTGTTCGGTGTCTTCTATATCTTCTTGGGTCCTGATGAATTCCCTTCCTTCTTATTTTTTCATCTCTTCGGTGCGGAATCCTTTCTCTTTTATGTCCTTACCTTACCTTTCTTCAAAGGTGAAGGTGTGGATTCTTTTGATGTTTGGCTTCTAGTCCTTGAAGAAATTGTTGTCCTTAGTTTCTTAGATGGTGGAGGAGGTGGCGAATCTAACTTTGTTTCCTCAGAGTCATTCTTTTCTTCATCTTTACTGATAGATAACTGTTCTTTGGTTTCCTCCTCTTGTTCAACTTCTTCATCTTGCTCAGCTTCTTCCTCGGTTCCTCACAGAATCTTCTTGAGATTCTTCACCATCTTGTCCTTCTTTTTGACTATCTTCTTGACAACTAGGCCTGATTTAATTATTGTCTTGACCTCTTCATATGTGCCAAACCTTGGTTTCTTCTTGTCCAGTGGTTCATTAATTAAGGCATCAATTGCCTTTGTTGCAAGATCAATATTGATCTCATATTCCAATGGTTGTAACCATTCCATCCTTGCTACAATAGGTTTGATGTAAATATTATCTGTGTCAACCATGAAACATATCTCATCCTTATACTATTCAATGAGTTGCTCGGGGATTCTTACCCTTTTTTGCATTCGGTCTTTGAATACATTGAAGTATTCATCCATGATTGTTTCAAAGTTATCTCCCAGCGTAGCTATGTGCTCATTGATTTGCACGGTGACCGGTTTGGTGTTTTCCCATTTCACATCTCCTACCGATGGGAACTTTTCTTGAAAATAAAAGAAGATACACATTATTATTGAGCCAAACTTACAAGTGTTTGACTTTGCATTCTTGATTGTCTTTAGGTTGTCCTTCAACTAATTCTGGAGTACCTCAGATAAGTCCAATTGTGTACCCTTCTTCACAATTTTGTATGTTGTGTCTACTGCACCTGATGCTATGTTGTTCAATCTGCTTACCTAGAAGAATTTGTATCCCAAAACACATGCACCAAACTTGATCTCATCATTGGTTATTGTGGTTACTTTCAATCCTCGGCCATCTCATTTGGCCCCTGTCATCTTTTCAATTTCCGCATTTGGTGGATGCTTGAGTGCCTTTACTTTAAAGGTTATGGGGTAACCGGTGACCACATGGATGACATCTCGGGTTATTGCCTTCGGTTCATCCAACCATAACTTGTTATGAATTATGCTCAGTACTAACCAAATCCATTCAGTTTTGAAGACTTTCAGGAACATTAGGGCATTGGTGAGCCCTTTCACTTCAATGTGTTTGTGTTCTTCCTTGAGTGTTTCATCATCATTGCATAGCTTTTTGTAGGCTTCTTCAACCTCTGAACTTCCTATTTCTGCTATCTTGCAATGTATGAAAGATCAGACATCTTCAACCAGTAAAACCCTAGCTGGGATGCGTGAAAATGCACTAGCATCGTTAGGTTCTGAGGCAACCTTAGGATGGATCTTATAGTTGGGTTCCTCACATGTCGTGTTCTTGATGAGCTTAAACTCATCTTTCTTTACATTCTTGGATTTCACAGTTCGTGAAGTCAATTCCATTTTCATAAATTTAGGGCTTCTTTGTAATGCGTAAAAATAGAGTTGACAGTCTCGAAGAACTTACTCTTTGTGCTTGCAAATATTGTTGAACTACTTTGGAGTGTTGGTGGTCGAGTCGTGATCACTTTGTAGCTTGGTTTCTCTTTGCTCAAAAATACTCTTCGTCACTCTGCTCTAGGTGTCGTGACAAATGGGTTGCCCCCATGACTTATTTATAGTTGTTGCCCTAAAACCCATGTCATAAATGCTTTCCAACTCCTCGGTGTATAAAGACTGAGTTTGTTGGTGAAGACATTACTTCTTTCGGTGACACTTACAACGTTTCGGAGCAGTCGATGTTCACTTTGCTTTTACTGACAAGTTTCAGTATTACTGACAACTTGTTTATGTGCTTGTTTATCGACGAGGCTTGGTCTATACTAGCAAATTTTTATTTTAACCAATGCTTCTCAGTAAATATAGGTAGTCTTAACTTTGAGTGTATATCAATGGGTTTTGATATATATTCCTGATAGTATATTTATAACAGATTTTAACAAGTAATACCATGATACATCTTTCTTATGCTTATTTGGCATTTTGTCGACAAATTATGGAACTGATGTAAAGTAATAGCTTGGGGTAATGTAGTTCTATACTTGTTCTGCTTTAGGTGGGGGTGGTGATGTCACTAGATCCATTGGTGGGGTGTCACCATTTGCATTACTTGTTCCAACTTCATTATTGGTTGAAGCCTTTCTCCACATTTTGTCTCGAGCTCTCTGGATATCTTCAATGGTGTTTCCATTGGGATATGTGCTTGTCTCTGTCATTCAGTCTTTGCAATCCTTTTTGAGATGACCAACTTTATGACAGTGTAAGCATGCCATTCTGGGGTTAGTCCAGCCTCTAGACTTTCTAGTCCATTGTCTCATATAGTTTGCAGCAATGTGACCATATCTTCCACATGCTATACAATTTATCCAAGTATTGTAGTCCCATACATACTGATTATCGATTCTCTTCAGTTGATAGGGAGTTTCTTAACCTTTAGGCTTCCGTGCTTGTCTTTTCTTTTTCCAACATTCAAGAGTTGTGTGCCCATTCATTTTTCATGTAGGACAATACTTTTCCATGTAGGTTTCCTTCTTTGGTTGTTTCATCTCAGACTTACATTCATAAGCTTTATGACCTTTCTTATTACACTTATAACCGAATCTTATGAATGAAGATGTAGATTTAGGAATACCTTTCATTTTGTCTCTACATCCATTTGATGTATGGCCTTGCTTGCCACAGTGATTGCATGTCAGCTTTCTTGGTCTTGTATTTTCATAGAGATTCTTTGGATTGGATTGATTTAATGATTCTCCATTTTTGGTGAAGCCTAGACCGTTGTTGTTGTTGACTCTTCGTTGTCCTTCAAGAAAATCATCCATTCTTTTATTGCTTTCTTCAGCCTTTTTGATAATTTCATCATGTTGTTGTTGAATTCTTATTTCATGCTTTAACTTTTCATTCTCATCCCTCAATTCACTGATAGCTTCTATTCTTTCAATGAGTTCAACATTTATTTTGTTTGCCTCTTGACTCATAAGAATAATATGATTTGTTATCTCATGGTGATGCTCTGTAAGTCTTTGTATTTCAGACTCTTTTTCTTGTAGCTTTTCTGTGATCTTTCTTCTATCATAAATAGCTAGTGTGCTTTCTTGTTCAACCTATCTAGCATTGTTCATGACATCAATCATCCTTACCATCTGTGTCTCTTGACCAATTTGCAGAGATTTAACTTGTCCAACCAGATGTAGATTTCAGTTAGGCTTGTGATGCTTTCTTCTAATGTATCTGATATTTTGCTTGTAGTTGATCCTGAAGACTCAAAGAAATCTGGTATCTCTTCCTCGTGATAATTTGTCTCATTACAATGAGATGTCATATTCTTTCTTTCATCCAGCAACTGTCTCATATTGATTCTGTCTTAAGCCTTTAAGCTTTCCAAGAAGAGACTTAGCTCTGATACCAATTGTTGGGATTAATGGGAAGTATGTACTAAGAGGGGAGGGGTGAATCAGTACCTCTAAATTTTTTTGTATTCTTTAATCAATTAACCTTTGTAATCAATTGCATATCCTATCAATATGATCGATACTATCTTGATGTGGATTATATCAATTCATAACATTAACATACATGTGAATCATTCATAGAAACATTCATGAAAGTAATTGACACATAACACAAGATATGATATCGCAGAAAACTCCTGTTAGGAAGTAAAAACTGCGGTGGGGATGGCACCCACAAAACTTCACTATCTGCAGATTGGAAGGGGCCGGTTAAGGCTTACAATTTGATCACTTCTTATGATCTACCCTATTAGGAGTATCTATGGAGATCTGTTAAATTCTACTCTATTAAGAGCTTTAGCAACACTGTTGAGTGTGCACTCGGTTAAGAGATTTGATGTTGGACTGTTAAATCCACTTTCTTTGAAAGGATTTTTACACTTTGCTCCACTTGTTAGAATGATAGCAAATTATAAATTGACCTGGTAAATGCAATCTAATATTGTTGATACAAATCCAATTTAGTTTACATGAAAAATATTATCACCTAATTATGATTGATTAATACCTCTAATTATCAGTTTCCTCTGTTCTTGGTTCTGCTAACCAAATCCTCCTTTTGTTGTTCTTGTTTTTGAAAACTCTCAATTCAATCCATAGATGTGCTCGTTCTATTCTCCTCACTCTTTCCTCTTATCACATACATACACAATGAATGATTGCACCATCTATTTACAGATGGATTGACTTCATCGAGTTTTGATAAAAACAGTGTTAACTCTAAGACCATGTTTACAACTTATACCTTGATCTCCTAATCTATGTGTTTTAAATCAGTTAGACCGATTAAAGCACTTACATTAATGTTTCTTGTCACTAAATAAATGTATTTAAAACAATTAAATATCCTATAAATAGAATACACTTTCTTTGTCTGACGTGGAATTCAGATCCACTTTTTGCGGGCTGCAACTGACTTTTGATTTTTTTTGTCAGTCATGCTTGACTATCCTTCGATTTTGTCTATCGATTGCACTGTATCTGTCTTGTCGGTCTCCACTGTAACTTGCAATTTGGGTTCCTCTATCGGGTTCCACTTTATCTTTTTGCTTTGTGATTTTTGGTTTACACACTAACTTGTGTCATCGGTTCTCTCTATACTTAGTCATCTTTGGTGATCTCTTAATCTGATCTTTGGTTTGCTCTTTCTTGTATTTCGGTGTAGGCTTACCGAAAGTGTTTTTTTGTATACTAATGGAAAATTAATGTCATCGCATAGAACTCATTGAGAAAACAGAAGCCATTGGTGAGCTAAGAGAAGAAAATGAAAAACTGAAACATGAAGTAAGAATTTAGCAACAACACAGTGATATAATTAAGAGAGCTGAAGAAAGTGCAAAAAGGATGGATGATTTTATGGATGGACATAGAAGAGTCAACAACAATACCAGACTATGGTATACCGAGCATGGAAAATCACCATACCAAGTTGATCCAAAAGATGTCTACACAAATCCAAGACCAAGAAAGTAGTCACGCAATCACTGTAGAAAACAAGGCCACACATCAAATGTTTGCAGTAGCAAAATGAAAGGTATTCCTAAATCCACATCTTCATTCATAGGAAATTGTTATAACTATAACAAGAAAGGACATAAAGCTTATGAATGTAAATCTAAGGTGAAAGAACCAGAGAAGGAAACCTATATGGAAAAATATTGTCCTTCTTGCAAAATTCATGGGCACACATCTCTTGAATGCAAGAAAAAGAGAAGGAAAGCTTGGAAGCCAAAAGATCAAGAAAATGCTTATCAACCAAAAAGAGTCGGTAACTCATATGTTTGGGATTATAATACACGGGCAAGCTGCACATCATGTGGAAGATTTGGTCACATAACTACAAACTGCATAAGGAAATGGACAATAAAGTCTAGAAGCTGGACTAACCCTAGAATGGCATGCTTACACTATCATAGGGTCGGTCATCTAAGCAAGGAATGCAGAGACCGAGTGACAAAGACAAGCACTTTTTCCAATGGAAACACCATTGAAGACATCAGAAAACTGAGAAACAAAATGTGGAGGAAAGCCACAAATATTGATGATGCTGGACCAAGAAATACAATTTGTGACACCTTATCCAATGGATCTAGTGACATCACCACCCCCACCTAAGAAGAATAAGTAAGTATGGAACTGCACTATACCAAGTTATATTTTACATCAGTTCCATTATACATTGATGAAATGCCAAACTAGCATGATTAAATATGCATTATGATATTACTTGTTATGAATTTGAGAAGTCAATCTCATCGGTCAATACATACCGAAAAGCATCGGTATACATACAAAGCTAAGTTGTCTATACATACCAAGAATCGTCAGTGTACATGTGAAAACCAAGTTAATCAATGTAACCCAAGATCCGTCCGTAATCATGTAAAATGCATTGGAGTCTTCGCCACTTACCGAGCACCGTCGGTAAACCTATGAAAGGTCAAGTGAGTTGTCACTTACCCCGAGTTGAAAGTTTGTGTGATACCCAAGCAAATCCATCTTTGACACTCGACAAGTGGGTAGAGCATTAATTACACTACTTAGGGCATCATCTATAAATAGGGTGACATAACATCTCATTATTCACAAAGTGATTAAGAAGCGGAGCAGAGCAGAGCAGAGCAGAGCGAAATAGAGCGACCAGATTGCAAAGCATTCCAAGAAGATCCACAACACACAGATTCTTCAACAGCTACAGAAGGTTAAAGTAAGTAACTAGAATCACCGAGCTTATTGTTTATTTGACGGGAAAAGCCCTAAAAATTAGAAACAATGGAAACCACTTCCCGTGCAACCAAGATCAAGAAATCCAAAGAGAAGAAGGTTAATCTAATCAAGAACGCTACATGTGAGGAACCTAAGTATAAAATATGTCCATAAGTTGCCTCGCAACCCGACGACACTGGAGCATTTTCTGGAATACCACCTAGGGTTTTACTGATTGAGGATGTTCGATCCTACATACATTGCAAGATCACCAAGATAGGAGATATTGAGGTTGAGAAAGATTACCAAAAGCTACATACAAATGGAACCATAAAGGATGAGCATAAACACATCGAGGTGAAAGGGCTCACTGACGCCCTAATGTTCCCGAGGGAGTTTAAAACGGAGTGGATTTGGGTAGTGTTGAGCAGAGTTCACGACTGAAAAATGTGGCTGGATGAGCCAAAATCAATCACCAAAGATGTGATACACGTTGTTACCGGCTATCCTACAACTGACAAAGCCAAGGAACTCAAACACCCTTCTTGACCTGAGATAGAGAAGATGATTAGGTGCATTATGGGATAACAAAGGATTAAAGTTTAACACCATCACTGATTCAGAACTAAAGTTTGGTGCATGTGTACTAGGATACAAGATGTACCAATCTAGCAGGTTGAACAACATAGCACATGGAGCAGTTGATACTGCTTACAAGATTGTAAAGGGTCTATAATTAGATCTATTCAAGCTTCTACTGAAGCAGTTAGATGAGAACATGAGGACAATCAAGTCTACAAAGTCCAATTCATGTAAGTTTGGATCAAGACAACCATAACTTGGATTAGAAATTCAGACTCACAATGGGCACTCGGGAACAATCACCAACACAAATTCATCATGCCAATGCCATGAGAATATTCCTTAAAAATCTTCCAATCTAAGAAAATAAAAATAAAAATTTATCATAAGAGGGTTTTTGAGAGCCAAAAATTACCAAGTGTTCGCAAAAATGAACTCAACTTCCCCAAATAAAAAGGCACTTTCCCAAAAACCAACAAAATAAAATAAAATCCACTTAATTCCAAATTTCAAATTATTTTTTCAAAAGACGTAAAATAATTAAATAATCTACAAACTAGTAAATTGAATACCTATAAGACATATTTGCTGGCAAAATATAAAATTTCTTGAAGAATAATTAAATATTAATTAAATCAACAATGACAATACACCAAAGTCCAACTATGCACAAACACTTGTCATCAGTCTTTCCAAATTATAAAAGTGGTAATTGAACATTGCCTAAATGGTAACTAGAGGTATAAACATATGCAATATATGATTATCGTTTAGATTAGGAACAATAATTAGGTTACGTAACTGATGAATGACCAATGTGACTATCTCCTTACCACTGTCGGGGATATGGACACACTCAAACCCGTGACGACAAGTGGATTCGATTCTTGGTACATGTCATCACCAAAATATTCACACATCAAGTATATCTACTCATATATGTGTAATATAGCCAAAGCACACACACACACGTGTATGCATATGTATATATATGTATACACATATACACATGCATATGCATATGCATATACATACACACACACACACATGTGTGTGTGTGTGTGTGTGTAGATATGTGTGTGTGTACATACTATAGACATCTAAAATCGTCCTTATATTAATAACATTATAGTTAATTTTAATTAATTATATTTGTTATATTCTTCTATTTATTTAATAAATTTATTTAATTAAATATGATTCACCTTCATAATATTTAAATCTTAATTGAAATATGATTTCCCCTTTTAATGTATTAAATCTTATTTATATACATTTCCTTCATTTACCCCTTTAAAATAAATTTATATTTTATTTATTCCTAGACATAACTTAATTCTACTAAACCATAATTAATCTAAATCTAATTTGGATTAAACTAATTTAGACCTAGATCCTACCCTACCTCACATCACTCTCACCAAATAAACTTACTCACTAATTAACTAAGGTTAATTAGGCAAATTTCTTGATTCCTACACCAATTAGTCCTAATTATTTTCTCACACATGTGTGAGCAAATTTTCAAAAATCCACTTTTCTAAATAATCCTTATTTGGTGCCAACAAGGTTTCTTACACCTATGATGACACCCTCTTACACTTTCTAAAAGTGTCTCATTGGTCCAAAACTCTTACACCTCTTACAAGATCCTTCATATGTGTACTTTAAGTACACTTTAACCCATCACATCCAAAGTTGCTCACACACGTGTGAGAAAAGTGGGCCTCTTGCATGGCTTATGTGTCCCTCATGTGTCACCTATGTGGATTTTTCATGAGCTCCACCTCATCCAATCCCTCTCTCTCCTCCAAAAAATTATAAATAAAGGCCATTGTCAAGAGCAAATCATCTCCCTTTTATGCATTGTTATCGTGCTAGTTTAGTTCTAGAGCAATTTAGCATTTTTCATAGTAATATTAGTTCTTAGTTCATTCTTGTTTCATTTTGAATCTAGATATCACATTTTAGGTCCATAATGGAATGAATCTTAACTTAGATCTTGCATATCATCCTAGTTTAGTTATTGAATCTTCATCATAGTGTAGTCTTGCATTTGCAATCATGGTGAGAGCTTGAGATAAGTTCTCAATACTTGTTTCTTGAGTTCCTCACTCATTTTAGTCATTTAGCTTGCATCTTTAATCATCAAGTGGGATTGGTATATTGTGTTGGGAGAGCACGCCCACAAACTTCTCTAAGAGCAAATCAACAAGGCATTGGGTGCCCTTGTTTAGCTCATCGGAGGTCATGATGGAATCCTTGTTTTAGAGTATGTTTAGACATGTTAGTATGTTTATTTGATTTATATCTCTAACATTTGCATGTTTGAGCATGCTCCCAACAGGTAGGTTTCCAGCATGTACATTTTGGCACGCCCGGTGGGACCCACGTCCCTAGTTTTCAAAATTTCTAACGCATTTTTCATATTTTTTAACATTCTAGAAAAATTTTACGTAGAGTCATCTCCGCTCTGAGATTACCGTCTGCATTTCCAGACTATCATCTGTGCAAATCACCATCTCCACCCTTGAATGGTCGTCTGCACAGATCACCGTCTCCACCCTTGAATGGTCGTCTACGCTTAAAACCCGTCGTCTGTGTAGAATGACCATTTGTGCTTAAAAATTGTTGTCTGTGCCATAACTCTGTCATCTGCACAGACCACTGTCTGCGCAAATTGTCGTTCATGCACTGTCATTGTCATCTCCGCATTTGTTACATTTTAAACTAGTCTAATTTCTTGAAAAATTTTATGTATACTTCAGACCAATTTCAGCACCAGGTCTATATTTAAAATATATCATTTAAGTTTAAGTGACATATTTACCTTTCTTATACTTTAAGATATATTTTAAATATATACTTCCAAGATGTTTGAGAGTGGTTTTAGCTTCATAGGAGTTAAGATGCAAAATCTAGTTTTTGAGGGTTTCTAAGAAATTTCAGACTTAGTCAAATTTCAAGAATCAGAAACCAGCATATTGTTGGGAATCAAGTGTTACTAATATGTTTTCCTTTTTGCAGCATTTCAGGGTTGAAGACTTTAAAGATTACTAATAATTTTCATGCAGGTTTCCTTGAATTTTAATGGATGTTGGGAATGAACTTGTATGATTTAAACACTATTCTTTGAATGCATGTTGCTTAAAGGAATTAACTGTATCTAATCTTGAATGCATAAGGGAATGAACCTCATAAAATCTTGAATGACTTAAGGAAAACAAACACACCTTTTTACATGCTTTCCTTGTTGATGTGTGGGAAATAAATTGAACTTGCATGCTTAATCATACTATTGTGTCTTTTGCTTAGGTAGAAAACACTTAGTTGCTCTAATTAGGTTCAAGTTGGAAAATAAATTATTTTTGGTGTGTTTGAAGAAGTGTTTTTCAACACTTCTTTTGAGCTATTTGTCATTAGATAGATCCCTTAAATTACATGACGCTATGATTAAACTATAGTTGTATCCTCTTCCCTCACCTTCGTGGAACTTGGGTGAAGAGAAAGCTTAACTTAATCTAGCTTCTAGAGAGGCCTGTCTAGAGGGTGCGCTTCCCCTTTAGAGGACGACCTCAAACCGGTAAATCCCTTCGGCCGGTATAGAAGTAAGGTGTGACCCAAAGGTCCGCTTTATCCCTTCAAGCTCGGGCGGGTCATGTTCAATGGTAGTCCATACTGAGTGAATATCCTCAGCATATTGGCATGGTTGAACTAGAGACTTAAGTGTCTCACACCGTACAAACCGATTGTGGGGATGCCATGAACTCTTACTAGCAATTGTAACTTAGTAGCCTACCTGATTCACCTCCAAACGGTGATCTATTATAGTGCAAGGGGAGGGAAGAATCTCCCCCCAAGATTCCCACCATACGTGTCCCAAGGTATTGTGTTGTGAAAGAGATCTTCGTAGCACGACAACAATACCTAGGAAAAGGCAAAAACACGGGCACCCTTCCAGGGGTGACACTGTTGTGTGAGTTGAAGGACTACCAAGCAATGGGCCTATAATATTTCATGTGAAGCCAATTCCTTAAGGTAGCTACTGTTTGTACTATATTCGTTGTGTTAAACCACGTAAAAACATAAGTGGCTTGAAAGAGTCACTTGAACATACACAAATGAAATATCACAATTTTATCAAAATTCCCCAAACTCACAATTGCTTGTCTCCTGAAAGGTTGCTTTGTCCCTTCCAAGATTGTTTTCAGATATGTGTCTTCAGTAACTGTCAGCTATGCCCAAAATCTGAGTCAAGGTATACTTAGCGTAGTCAATACATTTGATGTATGTTGAAAATCAATTCTTACCAGTGAACAAATCGACCTAAATAGTCCAAAATCAGTCAGAATCCTACATTGTCATCTCCACATAAACCCACTTCTTCTTCATCATCATGCTTATCCTAATCACCTCTTCCAAGTCATTTTTATTCTTCTTAATCATTCTAATCATTCCATCCTAAACATCCACAATCTTCCTAATCATCATCCTAATCCACATCAACATCTTCTTTCTTAATCCAATCTAATCATTCATCTTTCATCTATCCTAATCACATCATCATTCTTCTAATCCAATCCACTTGTCAACCTCATATCATTCTATCCAATCCTAATATAAATCATCTTACTCTTCATCCAAAACCAATCACACCTTAATTATTCCCTTGTCTTCAAACATCTCCCATCCATCTTTCAAAGTTCATCCATTCTTACTTGAAAATCTTCATTCACATCACCTTCTAATTCCAATTTTCATAAAATATTCTACTTTTGGCTTAGGAGCACCATCATAATCCTTGAACTTTAATCTCGGTTATCTTGATTGACCCACATCCAACCATAGTCAAGATTAAAACACATCAGATCAAACTTCATCTTTTAGACCTTCGTCAAGATGTTTCATCTCAAATCTTAGGTTGAAAGATTTATCAAAGTGTTTCATAGACCCTCATCATTAGCAAACATCTATTTGAATCATATTGCTTTAAGAACATCAGTCTGTCTCAAGTAATTAATTCTCTTATTCATATCTTATTTTTCTTGGGATCATTAGTCTATCTCCAAGTAGAAGAATATATCATCATCCAAATCAATCCTTTGTTTTCACCATCATAGGGTCTTGTTTCACCTAGGTTTGTCTCAAACCTTTAAATCCAAATCAAATCAAATCAAATCCAACTTTGAGGCCCTACCCTCATAATCAAATCAAATCAAATCAAAATCCTTGAGGCCTTGCCCTCTTAAATCAAAACAAAGTCCAAGTATTGCTCCTAAGTCCTAAGTTCATATTTAATCCATCCTCAAATCTATCACTTCATCCACTCTTAATCTAAAACTTCTTCCACATAATCTTCTAATCCAATTCCAAACCCCCTCATTCAAACATCATGGATATGGATTGGTTTCACAAAATGGTTGAGGACTGTAAAGTGCTAAATCCCAATCCTCAAGCCATACCTCCAATCCAACCTACCTACCAAATCAATCCTCAACACGTCATATCCAATCCAAATTCATCTACCATTTCTTATCCTTCCTCTACCTTTGACAAGGGAAATTCATCTCATAGCCACCTTGCCCACGAGATTCAAGAACTCTGAAACATTGCCCTTAGCCTACAAAATGGGGGTCAAAAGAAAAAGTTTGCCTTTGAAGATATATGTCCTTCCCCATTTGTCCAAATTCATAATTCACATATCCCATTTAATCCCAATCCTACACCTAACCCCCCACATTTTGAGCTTCATGCCCAAAAGCATAATCCTTATCCTCCAAATAATCCAAATCCTACATCGTCCTCGTCCCACACTACATTTTCCATTGAATGGATCCAAAGGCTAGAAGAAAAATATAAATCCCCAAATCAAGTTGTGAAATCCCCTCAAGTCATGAACCCACCACCTTCCCCTCCAAATCAATACATACCTCAATCTCCTAATGCTTATGAGTCGCCCATCCCTCCATCCACTCAAGTTAAAGCTTCCACCTCCTCCATCACATTACCCCCACAAGTCCACACATGTCAAGAACTTGTTCCAAAGCATGATAAAATGGATTCCTCTTCTCCTCTAGTTCTAAACATTCCTCCATCTTATGACACCTCTCCATGTTATGACACCTTTCCATATGAAGATCCTCTCCTTCCATATCAAGATCCACTTATCCTCCTTAACCCATCTCATGATCCCAATCCTAATCAAGATCAAGACATCCCCTCCACCCCATCCAATGATTCCCCCCCCATGTCAAGAGTTAACCTTCACTTACCTGCCACTTCATGAAGTTATTACATGTATCCCATCCACTAAACCCCCTCCGTGTCAAGATCAAATTTCTCCATCTCATGATTCCATCCCCTCCATTCCATTGCATGATTCCCTTCCATCTCAAGATCCACTCACTCCAACACATAATCCTCCCCAAAGTCAAGATCAAAATGCCCATTCAAATCCATTTCATAATTCCTATCCCTCTCAAAATCCTATTATCCCTCCACATGATCCTAATCCTCCACAAAATCCCATCAAACCTATCCAATCTATCCATAAACCCCATTCACATGGACTCACATCTTGTGTTCAAAATAAAACGTGTCCCATTGGAAAAAGAATGTCTCAAGATGTTGGTAAATCTTCCACACCTTCTAAATCTGAAATCCATCCATCTAAACTCAAATGTTCCAATCCTCCATCCTCCAAATCCATTTTAGGTCCTTATGTCCAAAACTTCATCCCTTCCTCATCCACATCCATTTTGGGCCCTTATTTTCAAAACTTAATCCCTTCCTCATCCATGTCCATTTTAGGTCCCTATGTCCCAAAAACAAATCCTTCATCCCTTCCATCCATTTTTGGTCCTTACATACCTTCATCCACCATATCCAAGTCCATCACTCCATAACCTCAAATCCATAATAAAGATCAACAAAGGCACACATCCTTGTATTCCTTTCAAAATCCACCCTCCATTATTCCTTCCATTAAATATCCAAACTATCTACCCTCATGCACCCATTCCATTGCTATTGGAAGCAATTTGGATGCCAAAGCTAAAATGCATAAAGCCAAAATCCACAAAATAAAAAATAAAAATAAAGGATCAAAATGTCACGTCTAAAAGACATGTTCAAGAAAAGAAGATATGATCCAAAAGAAAGAAAATTCAAAAGGCTACCAAGGTAAAAATTCAAACATCATGTGGATTCCCAAGCTAATTATTGAAGCAATGCATCTCAAGGCAAAATAAAAATTGGCATCCAACCTTGCTAATCCAAATCTTCTTCCCTTCATAAATCCATTTTATCCTCCATTTAAAAATACCACATCTCTCAAATTCATTTTGGATCCCAAAATCCACTACTCCTCATCCACTACTCCTCATTCACTACTCCACCATCCTTGTGTGTGCCAATGATGATCTTTATAACTCCCTTATCCCTTTCTTCACAATTCTTTCAATCTCTCATCCATTATCCACCAATCCTTCCCCTGTTGGAATTATATTGGAATGATGTACTGAGAGGGGAGGGGTGAATCAGTACCTCTAAAACTTTTCTTGGTTAGCCCATTATCCCTTAATCATCAGTTTGTAAATTATCTTATCTAACTGTTCATCTTTCTTTATGCATATGCAATCATATCATAAGTTCTTTTAGTATGTAACCTGTAAGATAAGAAAATGGGATGATGTTACTAAAATGTAATAGATAAGGTATAGAAATGATTGATTTGATCTATAGATTATTTGTGAATTGATTATCTTGAAACGTAAGGTGTTAATGTGTAGATTGTTCTTTGAATTACCTAGATTGTATTGGATTCTTTTAACCTTGATTGAATTTAATTGATTATGTATTGCAATTGTGATTAAGGAGAAGATAAGATGTTCCTTTTCAATTCCCAAATGCACAAATGGGAGATCCAAGTTGATCAACCCAAGAGAAGGGTTAATGCACAAATGAATCAACTATTTGGAAAGGAGAATAACAAAGGAGATACCTTAAATTCTGTAATTTATATATATATAAATGATATATGACTATAATTGAAAAGATCTAAGAAATGCACTAACCTTGAAATATTGCAGATCAAAGAATGTTGTTTTCTGAGGTCTGTAGACTATTTCTGGAAAAACTGATAGTTGATACCAAACCAAAACGCAGAGATGAACAAAACCCATAAATTATTTTCTGTTCCAATGTTGTCTTATGAAAAAGGTTGAACTTGACCCACAAATGTCAACCCTGACCCAATAATGTCGACCCTGACCTGCACAGATCCAAAAGTGACTTTGTTCACGTATCCTAAAAGTTTGCCGAAAAGGGTATCCAGATCTGGGTTCAAATCCACTGTTCTGCACCTATACCTGCAAGAAAAAGGAGATTGTTTTGTTGTGGGGGAGGGGTTTTCCTTAGTAAAACACCAATTTAGGAATTAACCTTGAAATCAATAAAGTATTGAATGCTAATATGTAGTAGAATTGAATCTAACAATGAAGCTATGATATTCAATAGATATGTAATTGAAATTCGGATGTAGGCAAGTATGTAAATATGAAAGTACAAACTCAATAGAAACCATAAACCTCCATGATTGTATGCTTGAAATCCACTTGAAGAGATGATGAAAGAGTCTTGAGGATGCACAAAGGATCTTGAAGGAAGATCACACCATCATGATGGCTAGATCCAGGGCTTGAATGATAAATCTTGAATGCTTGAACCAAATCCATTCAAATGCTTGAGAGATTGAATCCTTGATCTTTAATGGAGGAATTGAATGCTTGAGAGGAATACTTGAACACCTTGAGAGCTTAAGAACAATGGATGCTTGAGAAAAATCTTGATTAGAGCTTTTTTGCACTTGGAAGGCTTGGAGAAAATGAGAGAGAAATGCTTTCTTTTATATGAAATTAGGGCACAATCTTCTAAGGAGGCCTACATAGGATAATTAAATTCTAATTATATCCATGCCCCTAGAAAAGGACCTATATTAAATATAATTTAGGAATCAACGCTTCGAAACCTG
This sequence comes from Thuja plicata, assembly GCA_018584345.1. Lineage (NCBI taxonomy): Eukaryota > Viridiplantae > Streptophyta > Pinopsida > Cupressales > Cupressaceae > Thuja > Thuja plicata. The sequence goes on from MU227207.1 coordinate 722,879, forward strand.
AAACAGCCGACCCGGAAGCGGGAAAATTGAATTTTTGATGAGCCCTGGCAGGCGACAAGTTTCCTAATTTGAAAGGGGGACCCAGGTCAGGGTCAAGGTCAACCCTGACCTAGGGGGTCAGAACCCCTGGAAAATATGCCAGGTGGGATAGGAGGTGCTCGGAGAGGCCCAATCATGGTCCTGAACTAGCACAGGAGCATGAGATGATGCAAAAATAGGATGATGATATGATAGAGGTAAAAAACATCCGCTAAGGAGGCCTAAACACTCTTAACATGGAAGTGCTTCCATTTTAAGATGATACATTAAGCCCCCACTTTAGCGGGAGTATAGAAATTGAATGTGCTCACGGTAAAGTTTGGAAGAAAAGAATCCTAGTGGATTGCAATGAGATAGAATATCACTAAGTCGGGGATATGAGCCCCCAAACCAAGGATTCTAACTCAAAATACATACATAAAGATATAGAAATAAAGAGTAATCAATCATAGAAAACATACATGACTACATAAGTAAGACAAGAACAACACTATAGATAACATAGCTTCATGATCTAATCCTACTAGCATGAAAGCGAGAGAAAGAAAAGAGATAGTGATTACCTCACCTAGTAAGATGCCCACCTTACTATGAATCACTAAGGAGGGAGATCCCCCAACAGGTTCACCCATAAACTGTGCTTGCAATTGTAAATGCATCTTCTGACGGCTTCTGAAAATATCCATAGATCAACATTCTTGTATCACTATGAAATATAAAATGCGTGTCCATTTAGGATTTAGCAACTTATGTGTGTTACCTTTTGAGGATTTAGCATATTGTAAAAATAAAAAGGGTGCATATCTCTTCAAGATTTAGCAACTTATGTGCATTACCTTCCAAGGATTTAGCAAACATAGAAGTAAAAATGCGTGTCTCTTCAAGATTTAGCAACTTATGTGCATTACCTTCCAAGGATTTAGCAAACATAAAAGTAAAAATGCGCATCTCTTCAGGATTTAGCAACTTATGTGCATTAACTTCCAAGGATTTAGCAAACATAGAAGTAAAAATGCATGTCTCTTCAGGATTTAGCAACTTATATGCGTTCCCTTCCAAGGATTTATCATGTTGCAAAATGTAAATAAATGTAAATTATAGTACAAGAGAGACCCTATATATGCCCCCCTCCTTATCATGGCTACCCACTAGGAATGATAAGGAAGAAGAAGAAAGGATACCTACTTCACAAGGTAAGGAGATATCCAACTTAACAACAATGTATACCATAATCTTAGCGAAAAGTATTGACCCTTACATCTAAGAGCATAGATAATCGTGAAATGGATATGTCACTTATGGAAAAAGGATCCTCAAAGAGGAAGAGATCTTATCATCAAGAGCCCTACCAGAGAGGAGTGCTTAGAATAAAATTTCATCTTTGAAGAAGCAAAAGGGACCCAAGATTCAACCATCAAGCTCCTTGTAAATAAAGAGGATGAGGAATCTTGGAATGAAGGATAACAAACTCTAACCAAAAAGCAAGGGCAAGAGTTTATAAAGACCATAATTTGCGCAATAAAGAAGAGGTAATGACCTAGGAGATTCACCTCTCAAATAAGAAGGTGTCCATGGTCAAAACATAGATCTTTATAAGGAAAATAATGTTTTCAATATAAACCAATGCCACTAAGCTAAGGAAAGTAGATCCTTAGATAGAGATAGAAGGAG